>CM017769.1:43936572-44169072 GCA_008009225.1 Acer yangbiense | reverse complement strand
TTTACAAATAAAAAAAATAGTTTTTTAAACAATTTAATAATAAATAAATTTTAAATTTTAAATTTATTTAAAATCAAGGGGGAATTGCACAAACAATTTTTTTTTTTTTTTGAAGATGAATTTCTTTTCTAACTTTCTGATTTAAGATACATTCATATTTTCTAAAAGATTTTTTTATATTTTTTTATCTTATTTTTGAATTTTTAATAATGTTTAAAATAAAAATATAGGGTATTTTGGACTTTTTACACATTTGACCATTGACTAACGGATCCATCTAACGGTAGGGGATGTTTGTGCAATAATTTTCAAATGTTGAGGGAAGTTTGTGTGTATATGGTCAAAACTGCCATATTCGTGCAATTTTATCAAACCTCAAGGGATGTTTATGCAATTTCCCCTTATTATTAAAACATTACAAAAAAAAAAAAAAAACTTACGTTTACAGTAATGAGAGTGCAGAAACAGAAGACTTTAACTTAATAGGCGTGAATATGAGTGTATTAAATAAATAAACCAAATCTATCTAGTAATTAATGAGATGTAATCAAATCAGTGTGTTAATTGGAATTGTAATATCATCACACACAAAAAAATGCCATTGGGGAGGAACAATATAACAGTAAATAATGAGATAGCAGAAACAGAGCACATTACACATATGACATACCTCAACTTCAATTGCCGCGAATATGTTGATGGCAAGGATATTGTTGCGATTATATATACTTTATTTTAATTAAAAAAAAAGGGGTACTTGCAAATATAGCCCATCCCAATAATCATATTTAGAAAATAGCCCATTGAGAAAAAAAATGCATATCTAGCCTTTCTTGATATTAACTTTCTAAGAAATAGCCTTTGTAAGACAATAATGCCCTCAACAATTAAACCGTGCTAAATGACTAAATTACCCTCTTACATTGTGTAAGGACGAAACTGCCCTTCTCTTCTTCTCCTTCAATTGACTGAAGAAAACCAAAACTTTCAGAAATTCGGTCGTCTTCTCCATCGTTCTCCTGTCGACCGGAATCGACTCCATCAAAGTTGGGTCAGTCATTCTTCCCATTTCAAATCCCATTGTTCTCCATTCGACCGGAATCCACTCCATCGAAGTTGGGTCCTCTCCGCTGGAATCTTGCTACTGACCGTAATCTCGACGGCGACAGCGACCGGAATCTTGAGAGTGCCGCCACCTCCTTCAATCGAGCTTCACTGTCAAGAATACACGGTCAATGTAAGTCCCGTAATCACACTTAAGTTTCCAATGTCACTGAATCTCTCGGTCTTTTATTGTTGTTTAAGTTTGAGACGTTTTTGATAGAATGAGGGATTGATAGTTTTGGATTTGCTGCCCATGAATTGGGGTTTGTGTATGCAGTATTTTTGGGTTTAGTTAAGGTGTTTGATGAAATGCCACATCAAGCTCTTAAGAGAGGCAGTATTGTTGTAGTTAAGGTATTTAGTTTTGTTGGGTGCACACATCGTCCTCACTATCACATGAATAACTGGAAGAAATGCACTCTTGTGAATATTGTTGCATAGTTTGTTTTCACATTTATTGTGTTGTATGGTTTGGTGGGGAAAAGGTTTAGGGAATTTGTATGTGATTTTGTGAGGGTTGATGGTGTATGTATATTTGTTTGTGTTGATCGCTGCTGAACCAAAAGAGGTTTTGCTATTGTTGTTGGTTGATGCTGTATGTATATTTGTTTGTGTTGATCGGTGTTGGTTGTTGATGGTGTATGTATATTTGTTTGTGTTGATGGTGTATGTATATTTGTTTTTGTTGGTTGGTTGAACCAAAACAGGCCCCTTCTATTGATTTATCCATTTTGCTTTTGTTATTGGCTGTTGTTATTGATTGTGGAAATTGGAAACATAAGATGAGCTAAGCCCGGGAGGAATGTTGTAGGCCTGGGAACCATTCATAGACCAAAAAGAATTGTTTCTAGGCACTGACCTGAATTCAATGACAATAATTGTTATACTGTTATTGACTGGATTTTTTTTTTTCAGGGTCTAAGGATACCATGTCTTGGGTGTTAGTTCAGTGCAGTGAGCATTGGAAAGGTAAGGCATTGACCGGTCCTATTTCGTTTTCAATACGGCTAACTAAAAAAGACAAGGGAGCGTACGATGAATTGGTGGAAACGATATACCAGCGGACAGGGGTTAGTAGAGACCAAAGTCAGTTGAAGCTAACTTCGCATGTGGAAACGGGGGTTGATAAAGTTACATTGTCTGTTATGAGTGACGACGATGTAGAGTTTGTGATTATGCATAAGGAAAAAGGTTAAGCCACAATTGATGTTGAATTTGTCAACAAACATGAATTTCGACCTCCACCAAATCCAATCCAATCAGAATGTACGGTCTCTCCTGTTAAACCCACCGATATTCCACGGTCTCCGGGGGGAACTCCTAACTATAAATCAGTTAGTGGCAGCAATAATCCGGTTACTTCACCTGGATTTACATCAACTGGAAATGAACAAGCGACGCCAGCATCTACTACCAAGCATGTAGTTGTGGATAGTTCTGAAAGCATAGATAGTTCTGGAAGGTCTGATAGTTCTAAAACCAGTGATACAGAAGATGAGAGTGGTGGTGGTGATGATGATGATGGTGGGCTAGCGGCAATAGTTCTTGTAACAGAAGAACAAGAGGTGAGTGGAACACCCAACAGTTCTTCACCGTCCTTGAACACACGGTGGACAATATCAGGTTCAGATCTTTACTCAATACCAGCTGTTCGATCAGTGGATGTGTTTGAAAATCCAGGGGACCAAGGTCCATTATACAAAGGACAGATGTTCAAGGACAAGCCCACATTGAAGAGCGATATAGGATCGTATGCATTTGGAGAGAGGTTTGAGCACAGGATCTCACGATCTTCCAATACACGATTCACTGCGCAATGTAGTCAGAGAAGTTGTGGATGGGTTCTTCGGGCATGGAAGTCGAATAGGGGGACTTATTGGCATGTGAAGGCATTTGTTAATGAGCACACATGTGATAGAAATGACAACTACAACGTTGAATTCAAACATGTAAGTGCTGCCGTGATAGGGGATTTGTATGCAAGTAAATATCGTGATCCCGGGTGCATAATCCGTCCTAAAGATATATTTTTTGAGATGAGGGAGCAGCATGGCATACACCTCTCGTACAACAAAGCCTACAGGTCTAAGAAGCACGCTTTGAGTCAGGTATTTGGTGATCTGTGGGAATCCTTTTAGAGGTTGTCATCTTATTTTTATGTTTTGGAACAAGCGAACCCTGGGACTGTGACAAAGATCAAGACCGACTCGAGAAACCGGTTGAAATATGCATTTATGGCAATTGGAGCCTCTATAGAGGGGTTCAATTCTGTTATTAGGCCGGTTATCTGCATCGATGCTACTCACTTGAAAGCTAGGACTAGGGGTGTTTTGTTAGTTGCGGTGTGCAAAGACGGAAACGGGATGATATACCCTTTGGCATTTGGGTTTGCGAACTATGAATGCACAACGTCTTGGACTTGGTTTTTGAAGAAACTCCATAAAGGGATTCAAAATCCGGACCGTGTGATGTTAGTATCGGATCGGCACAATGGTATATTCAATGCAATGGAAGCCATACTCTCAGATGCAGCACATGGGATTTATGCGTACCACTTAGCACAAAATCTTAAAAGATTTTGCAAGCAGAGGGATGATGTGATGTGGCTTTACTACTGTGATGTGTATGCATACCGTATCGAGGACTTTGACCATTTCATGGGTGAGTTGAAATAAACATGTCCTAAGGTTTACGATGAGCTCTTGGCCGTTGGGGTAGAAAAGTTTTCACGTGTACATAGCCCTAGAAAAAGGACCTTTTTTATGACCACCAACATTGCCAAGTCAATGAATTCTTGTCTAGTTGCGGTCCGAAAATTGCCTATCACAGCAATGGCGGAATGTATCAGAGATTTGTTGCAAAGGTGGTTTTACGATCATCGAACAAATGCACGTGAAATGTCTACATACTTGACAACGTTTGCAGACGAACACATCAAAGCTTTGATAGATATAGCGAATAAGTCTGAGATTCACCCCATTCACCACAAAACATTTAAGGTAGACGACAAATGGATTTCTAGAATCATCAACCTTGAAAACAATTCTTGCTCATGCCGTCAATGGGATTTAGATGAGTTGCCGTGTTCTCATGCAATGGCTGTTGCTAGGTATGCTTCCCGGTCTTTTAAGTATGTACATTTATCTGTTATGGTTTATTTTACAAGCTTTAATTTGTGTTTGTTGGTGTGTTATGGCCTAGGTTCAAAGGTATGTCAATCAATTCAATGGCTTCTGACCGTTACACAACAGGATATCTTAAACATGCTTATGAAATGGCTGTGAACCCTGTTTCGGATCCCGAATCTTGGGACATTCCTGATGCAATCCGGAACCGTATTGCATTGCCATGGAAGAAAAAAAATCTGCCAGGAAGACCATAGAAGTTGAGGATACCGTCCGCCGGGGAGAAAAGAAAGTTACAATCTTGTTCAAAGTGTAGAAAAAAAGGACACAATAAATCAGCTTGTCCAGAACCATCATCTAGCACAAGCAAACCAGCCAAAAAACCCCGATCATGTGGTATATGTAAGAAAGAAGGTCACAACAGACTGAAGTGCCCGGGCAAGCCACTTGAACCTACCTTGACTAACACGAACGAAGAGATTACCGCTGGGCCTACAGTGTAAGTGTCTTGGGTGGGTGCTGAACCAAAACAGTTATTGACTGCTGATATTGCTGTTTTTATTGGCTTGGGCTGCTGTTATTGATCTTGAAAACAGAAAATGAGTTAAGCCCGTGAGTAATGTTTTAGGCTTGGGAACGATTACTATGCCCAAACTAATTTGTTCCTAGGCCTGTAAATTCTCTCTCAGGCTCAATTGTCTGTCATTGCCACGTCATCATTCATCATCGGTATTGGTGCTAATAAGAAGGAACTAAGCCCAGGAACTGTAAGGCCTAGGAATTACTCCTAGGCCCATGGTGTATTTAATTTTGATTTAAATATAATTTTAAAAAAAATTCTTTTTTTTATCCGATTGCATAGGATGTTTTTTAGAAGCGGTGTGCACCAATCAGAATCGATTTAGGAAGTGTAAATGCAACAAGGGAGATCGATTCAAGCAACGAGATCAACTTACAAGTTTTTGAAAGAACTCTTAGGCACTTATGGGTTTATATTTGAAAGGGTTGTTTACTAAAGGTGTGTAATGGGTAGGGACGTACTTGTTCGACCGTTCAATGATCTCGAAACTTTACGTACATATTTCCATTGATACCCCTTCATCGTTGGACCGTGCCGATCGTTGAGATTATTGCAAGGCCCTCAGAATTTCTTATACGGACGAAAACTGTAAGGCCAAGGAACTGTTCCCAGGCCCAACATAATATGTTCCTAGGTGATCGGACCATATTTACACCTATTTGAGGTCCCCATCTCCTATTTTTTGTACTCGTTTTTGAGCGTATTTTTGTATATAATGTATTTTTGTGAGCCTTGTGTAGGTTATTCACCATAAACAAGGTATTTGAGCTTAATTGATGAGTTTTGGAAGTTATTTGGACTGAAATGGTAATAGTTTGTGCAGTACACCTATATTTCGGGGGCCATATCTTTCTCCTCAGAATGAACTAGATTTCGTACTACCTATGGTTGGAAAGCCCCGGCTGTCCTCTTTCCAACGGTTTTTACGGATCACGATTCCGATATTTCTAGAGAGAGTTATGCTTGTTTCCGTAATGGTGCGCGATACTGAAAACCACTGAAGAATTCCAGAGAATGGGCGCTGTACGGTCGTTGTACAAAAGGGCTGTACGTACAGCGCCCTGGGCGTAAATTTCACGATTTTTGTCCGATTTTGAAGGGCAATCTTGTCCTTTCACACCCCATTCGTGCCCTAACCTCCCAACTCTTTAAATACCCCCATTTGGGGTCTGAAACAAGAATTTCCACACCTCCCACACCCAAAAACCGAACCACACACCTTTCTTCATCTTCTCCATCTTCTTCCCCAAATAAGTGAGAGTTTCAAGCTCCCATGGAGGATTTTCCTCCATGGGAGCTCACCATACATCTCCACCACCCTTTTTACACTACATCCACCCATCTAGGAGTAGATTACAAGAAGAATGGAGTGGTCTTTGGACAAAAAACGAGCTAGGAAATCAAGGAGAGCTTGGAGGAGTTGTCTTCAAGGGTTGTCTCCTTTAAACTCATTTCTTTTTGTATTTCTTGTTTTCTTGGATGTAATCACCAATTTGGGAATTTTGTAAACCTACACTTGTGCAATATATGTATGAATGTTTCTTAAATTCTTTGGGTTTTGTTTTGCTCTTTGCTAAATCTATAATTGTCTCTCTTATTGTGATACTCATGTGTGTGGAGGTCCGAAATTGACATGTATGCATGATTGGGATTAGGAGTAGAGTAATTTAAATTAGGAGTAGAGTAATTTAGTATCCCATAATTGTTTGTATGTTGATGGGGGAACCAAAATTACTATGTTTAAAATGATTTGAGTGTTTGAGTATTAGCTCCAAAGAGTGGGAAAAGCTTGGTTGATTATGCATTCATGTGCTAGATTAGGCTTGGGTTCCATATTCTTGTGCTTAATGGGTCTTTTTATCAAGACACAATTGCTCATCCCATGGCTTGGGTTTGGGTGATGAATTGATTTTGTTGAATGCCTTAATCAAGAGAATGAACCCTTAACTTGAATTGAATGTTCTTAATGATAACAATCAACTATTTGCACATTGTTGTTTGGTGAGCTTGTCCCATATTTAGCCATCCATCTTAGGGAGATTTGAGAGATAAGGAGAGAGTTTTCTCTATGAGAGAGTTGAGCATGCATGAGATTGGAGAACGCCGTAGTCATCCAGTGGTAAGGACATCTCGGATTGACACCCGAGAAGACCCGGTGTTCGATTCCCGGTTACGGATGAGGGGTCTCCTTTCTATCCATTTTGTATTTCTTTCTTTGTATTTTTTTCTCTCCTTCGATGTGTACTTTCATTCATTAGGGAATTGATATAAACCTAGCATTGTTGCCTTTTTTGTTACATATGCTTGTTGATGGTTGAGTGGTCCTTTGAAGTGCTTAAAGCTTTCAAGTGGTTAGCCACCATTTGAATGAACTTAGGTTGTTATGTGAAGGACCGAGAGGTGAAGCACTCAACGTGCACTAGTAGATTGGCCACTACATGTAGAGTCAGCGCGCGGTTTTGCATGTATTGTCGCTATGTGTGTCTCATAGTTCTTAAGGAACTCGAGTGCAGTTCGGGCAACCATCGAGAGATAGGTTGTTGGTGCATGTCGGTATAGCCGTTGTTGCTGGAGTGAGGACAATTGGCGAGGATTAAGTGAGCACGGCATTCAACATTGACTATGCATGTTTGTATGAAATTGTGTGATTGTTATGGTGGAGTCATTTACTTAGTGTAACCATTTATATGCCACATCTCTCACATCCATTCTACCTCTGTAAATACTTTTGTACATAATTTATCTTTTCATTGCAATATTTACATTTAATGCACACACACACCTCAATTTATATTTTCCAAATAAGCTAAGCTAGCGACAGTTGACGGATTCCACCTCCCTGCGGAACGATACCCTTGCTTGCACGCTATACTAGTCTCTTGACTCGTGCACTTGCGAGGTTGAATGTAAAATTTAAATCTTTTGATACACCTCAACGACGTGTCATCACTAGGCATGTAAATTCTTTCCCAGGCTCAGTTGTGTGTCGCTGCCACGTCATCATTCGTCATCAGTATTGTTGCTAAAAAGAAGGAACTAAGCCCAGGAACTAAGCCCAGGAACATCAAGTCCTAGGAACTGGTACTTTAAGACTAGGAATTACTCCTAGACCCATGGTGTATTTAATTTTGATTTAAATATAAATTTTTTTTTAAAAAAAATTATCCGATTGCATAGGATGTTTTTTAGAAGCGGTATGCACCGATCATAATCGATTTAGGAAGTGTAAATGTAACAAGGAAGATCGATTCAAGCAACGAGATCAACTTACAAGTTTTTGAAATAACTCTTAGGCACTTAGGGGTTTATATTTGAAAAGGTTGTTTACTAAAGGTGTGTAATGGGTAGGGACGTACTTGTTCGACCGTTCGATGATCTCGAAACTTCACGTACATATTTCCATTGATACCCCTCCATCGTTGGACCCTGCCGTTCGTTGAGATTATTGCGGGGCCCTAAGAATTTCTTATACGGATGAAAACTATAAGGCCTAGGAACCATTCCTAGGCCCAACATAATATGTTCCTAGGCCTGTAAATTCTTTCCCAGGCTCAGTTGTGTGTCGCTGCCACGTCATCATTCGTCATCGGTATTGTTGCTAAAAAGAAGTAACTAAACCCAGGAACAAAGCCCAGGAACATCAAGGCCTAGGAACCGGTACTTTAAGACTAGGATTACTCCTATGCCCATGGTGTATTTAATTTTGATTTAAATATAATTTTAAAAAAAATTCTTTTTTTTATCCGATTGCATAGGATGTTTTTTAGAAGTGGTGTGCACCGATCAAAATAGATTTAGGAAGTGTAAATGTAACAAGGGAGATCGATTCAAACAACGAGATCAACTTATAAGTTTTTGAAAAAACTCTTAGGCACTTAGGGGTTTATATTTAAAAGAGTTGTTTACTAAAGGTGTGTAATGGGTAGGGACGTACTTGTTCGACCGTTCGATGATCTCGAAACTTCACGTACATATTTCCATTGATACCCCTTCATCGTTGGACTGTGCCCATCGTTGAAATTATTGCGGGGCCCTCAGAATTTCTTATACGAACGAAAACTATAAAGCCTAGGAACTGTTCCTAGGCCCAACATAATATGTTCCTAGGCCTGTAAATTATTTCCCAGGCTTAGAGAACCATGCATATTTACTCGCCACGTCATCTATTGGTAGTGGGTTACAGATGGATCCCCATATATCTTCTTCTTCTTATTACAGCTTGTATCCCACTAAAAGTAAACCTTCATCTTCCTTAGTCAAACACGCAAAAAATCCTCTTATTACTGATGTGAGTATTGATCGTGCCAAAACTGTGTTACATTTTGGCCCTCAATATCATGTCCTTTAGCTTGTTTTTGAGTGTATTAGGTGGTTTAATGTGTTTTGTTGAGCATGTGTAGGTTCATTCCATTTAAGTGATGTTAAATCTTATTTTGGGAGAAAATAAGTCAAAAGATGGAGAAAATGAGCAAATTGGAAGAACCATGGAAAGTTGATTTTCAACCAGTGCAGAATAGCCAGATTTCAGGGCCTATATCTCTCAGCTCCGATTGAATTGTGTGTCCTATTACCTATGGATTGAAAGCCCCGGAAGTCTAGTTTCTGGCGCACTTTTCGGATTGCAATTTCGATGTTTCTATAGGGAGATATGCGTGTTTCCGTAACACTGCGCGAGACTGAAATCTTTCCAAGTGAAGGTCGCTGCCATGTTCGTCCCCTGACAGCGAACTTAGGGGCGACCATTTATTTTAGTAGCAAAACAGTGATCTTCGCCCCCTACATGGTCGCCCCCTGACAGCCAACTTGGGGGCGACCAAATATTTTCCCAACATGGACAGAGATCTTCGCCCCCTACATGGTTGCCCCCTGATAGCCAACTTGGGGGCGACTTTTCCGTTCCAACTCAGCCAAGGACGATTTCAGACCTATTTTTTTGGCTCCCACTATAAATATATTGCTTTCCTTTGTTCTAAAAAAGACCCACCACATTCCATCACAACACACTTCACACTTTCCACCATTTTTCCACCCTTTCACTACCCATCACACACCCATACATTTTACATCAGATTTTTCCACCATTTTTACACACACCTCACTTCTTTAAATCTCTAGATCTAGGAATATACTCACCCAAACCCTTCCACACTCCTACATCACCTCCATACATACAAAAATCACCCAAGATCCCACCTTTTTACTTTCTTCCACCATTCCCTTCACTCATTTCCTCTCACACACCATTTCCACCCATTTTTGGAAGATTATTCAAGGAAGGAGAAGAAGGAACTACAAGGAGAAAGAGGAAGCTCACATGGATTTTATGGGTTTTCTCTACACCTTTCCTTTTTGTGTTTATTTTCCATTAATGTGTAACTAATTTTATCTAGGGGATTAATGTAACCGTATTGGACTACTTGATGTAATTAATTAGTCTATTCTCTAATTCGATTCGATTTTAGTCTCAATTATTGAATTAATTTCTCTAATCTCTCTTCTCATGTTTTATTGTGACCACAAGGGACATGGGTGTGTGAGTTAGTTTATCTAAGGGTTTGAGGTTGAATGTGGATGACCATTCCATTTAACTCTCATCCAAGCTTAGTAATTGGGAAGGTTGGTGTATGCATGACCATGTCATACTAACTTGGCTTAGAGTTTTATGTTAAATAGAGGGATTGACCATTGCTTGGCACATGACCTTGTGGAGGCAATGGTAAGAACCTAGCTCTTAATGTTAAACAAGCCCTAAAATTGGATTGAAGTGCTTAATGAGACTAAGTAAGAACATAGAGTGGTCTAAGAGGGTTGCATCGATTCCCTAGTGTTTTCTCCCATATATCCATACGTTGTGTGTTGCTCATTGTGTTTAGCTTAGTTTTTAGTTGCAAGATTGCATTTTTATTTCTCAAGTTTGCATATTTAGCTTACAAGTTTACATTTTTAAGCATTTTCAAGAACCCAAATCACTTTTCCAAACAAAAAGCATTATGCAATTTAAATTTCATGCACTTAGAGTAGTTTTATTTTTCCTAGACTAAGTAGTTTTGGCTATTTGAATCACCGATCCCAGTGAACGAACTTAAATTAAATTGAAAGTAATTTTTACTGCATCAAGTATATAAAACTTCATCTTCTCCCATCGTCCTTCGTCCTTCTTCCTTCATCTTCTTCTCAGAACTAACATCTCCTTCTCCCATCATCCTTCTTCCTTTATCTTCTTCTCAGAACTAACATCTCCTTCTCCCATCACAAAACCTTTTTTTTTAACACCAATGGGGAAGAATTTTGTTTATGTGGTTTTCAAAGGAAGGAAAACCAGTGTGTTCAGTTCTTGGCCTGAATGTCACGAACAAGTAGTTGGTTTTCCAGGAGCATCTTACAAGAAGTTTAACTCAACCGATAGGGCATATCAAGCGATAAGTAGATGTTCCATACATTCAAGCCATACTTGGCCTGAATCTTCTGTCAATGTTACAGAGAAAGTATCTGAGAAGAGTGAAAGTACTAGTGTCATGTTGTTTATATTTCTACTTGTGTTTATTTTGGGAGTTATAGTGGGCAAGATCGTTTGAAAGATCTGTTTTTTATGTTTATTTTGTTGGGTGTTGTTTATTTATTATTATTTTTTGTTCTGTTCTGCCGGTAGGTCTATTTAGTCTAGACTAATGAATGAATGAATATAATGACAGTCTTTGAAATGGTTGTGAACCGCGTATTTAAAACAGACAAATTACTTCCATAAACTTGTTAAACAAAACCATTACAGCATGTGAGAAAAAAAACAGAACATAAATATTGAAATTTGTTTTTGTTCAGGGTGATGGTGGAACGTTGAAGTCCATCAACCTCTTCTGCAAATGTTCAACAAGTTGGTAGAGTCCATTGATTTCGTTGTCCTTTGCTTCAATCTCAACTTTGGAGTAGATGATTTCAGCCTCCGGATTCTGAAATTTCCCCATCAAAACAATATAATCATCACGTAGCCGTTTATAATTTTCACGCTCGTTGATGACGGTCTCCTCCGCCATTGCAACCCGTTGACGTATTACTTCCAAAACGGCATTCATCCTGTCACTGTCACTGCCCCTGCCGTTTCCTGCCATTTCTGTGTAAAAATGAAGTGATGAAACAAATAACAACCGAGGAAGATTGAATATTTTTTTGAGGAAAAACTGAGATTGGGTGTTTATATAGTCACCTGATTACATTGAAAAATGAACCATTGCAACCAATGAACAACCATTGTACCTTAAATGAACGGCGGGTACACTAACCAATATAACCTTTACATTTAAAATGAAATGAACCGGTGTAAAGCTGTTTAAAATGGAAAGCCACCAATTTATTGCGGGCCTGGGAACAAGTAGATAGTTTTCTAGGCCTGGGAACACGTCCTTAAGTCCTTAGCCTTGAGAGCTACTATCGTAGGCCTGGGAACAACTCTCATAGGCCTGGAATCCTTAGCTTTGAGATCAACTCTCCATGTCCTTGAGTCCTTAGCCTTGAGAACAACTCTTGTTGGCCTGGGAACAAGGAGCAAGTTTCCTAGGCCTGGGAACACATCCTTAAGTCCTTAGCCTTGAGAGCTACTATCGTGGGCCTGGGAACAAGTCTCCTAGGCCTGGGAATAACTCTCATAGGCCTGGGGTCCTTAGCTTTGAGATCAACTCTCCATGTCCTTGAGTCCTTAGCCTTGAGAACAACTCTCGTTGACCTGGGAACAAGGAGCAAGTTTCCTAGGCCTGGGAACACGTCCTTAAGTCCTTAGCCTTGAGAGCTACTATTGTGGGCCTGGGAACAATTCTCCTAGGCTTGGGAACAACCCTCCTAGGCTTGGAGTCCTTAGCTTTAAGATCAACTCTCCATGTCCTTGAGTCCTTAGCCTTAAGAGCTACTATCGTGGGCCTAGGAACAATTCTCCTAGGCCTGGGAATAACTCTCCTATGCCTGGAGTCCTTAGCTTTAAGATCAACTCTCCATGTCCTTGAGTCCTTAGCCTTGAGAACAACTCTCGTTGGCCTGGGAAGAAGGAGCAAGTTTCCTAGGCCTAGGAACACGTCCTTAAGTCCTTAGCCTTGATAGCAACTATCATAGGCCTGGGAACAATTCCCCTAGGCGAGTTGGTCTAAGGCTAAGGATTTAAGGACTTGGAGAGTTGTTCCCAGGCCTAGGATTTTTATACGGTATGTTCTCCTGATATAGGATGCAATCTCCTAGGCCTAGAAGAATTGTTCCTAGGCCTAACATCATTTTTCACAGTTTATTTATATGAGTAATTGGCACAAATCCCCCCCAGACTATACCAGCTTTTGCATGTTGCCCCATAAACTATTTTATTAGGCACTAAACCCCCTGAACTATCGCTTATTGGCAATCCTTTGGGTTTTTTCCCTCCTGAGAGGGGGCATATTTAGTCTTGTTCTGCCAATAAGCGATAGTTCAGGGGGTTTAGTGCCTAATAAAATAGTTTAGGGGGCAACATGCAAAAACTGGTATAGTCTGAGGGGTATTTGTGCCAATTACTCTATATATATATATATATATATATATATATATATATATATATATATATCTCTGTATATAAATATGCATCTAATGTGAATGAGTCTCTCATTACAGTGAAGATCATTTTCAAGATCATCTAATGTGCATCAAAGTTATTGGATAAATACATCAAGTAACAACGATGGTGACTGGGACCATTGTTGCTGACTACAAGTATCGTAAGCCTGGGAACATTCGTCCTAGGACTAGAAGAGTAGTTCCCAAGCCTAACAGATTTTTCCCAAACCAAAAAAATACATCATAAACATTCCCAGCAATTCTGAAGTGCACAAAACATTCTCAGACTAAATAAATGATTGATTCTGAAGCTGTACATGATTCCCAAGCTGTACAAGTCTATGGGGAGTTACGGAGTTGACCAAGTCTTGAAAATGTTGACGCGTCATGGAAATGATTTGACCCGTATAAATACTATTAAAAAATGAATACATAACATTAGTACAAATATTTTCCAATGAATACATTGAAGTCATGCCAATATAACAGATCACAGGAATGGAATATTACCTAACTTGGTCATTGTTCTTCAGGAAAGACATGAACTCAACTAAGTCTATATCTTCCTCGTTTGGCTTTGATTTCTTTGTCTTCTTGGGCATCAGATCTGCGTACGGGTCATCGAGATACCTTGACCGCTTTCGAGCCCTCTGTTTGTCAACGTCTCTATATTCAACATTAGGGTCTGCCTCAGTAAGTGCTACCACACTACTAGGGAAGTTCTCGCCAACAAAACACACGGCTGGGGATGGATATTGTTCCAAGTCAAGGATAGATTTTTCCCCAGAGTCCTACAAGCCAATTAAATATGTAGTAAAGTACAAACCATTGTTATACTCATATGCATGACAAAAACACTATTATAGAATTGTTCCCATGCGTAAGGGAATTGTCCCCTAAACCCTAACAGAATTGTTCTCAGGCCGAACATAATTGTTCCCAGGCCTCGACCATATACATAACATAAACAATATTATCCTTAGTTATAGATATAAATGACAAAACCACTATTATATTTATAGAATGTACCTCGACCATCACATCACCCTCGATTGCAGTAGACCCAACAGCCAAAAAAGCCTCCACAACAGCCTCATGTTCCTCAACATCTTGCTTCTTAGTCACTTCTTCAACATCTTCCTAAACAGCAGCCTTATCACTAGCATCCTCCTCAACAGCAGCCTTCTCAATAGCAGCCTTCTTACCAGCATTCTCCTCAGCAGCACCCCTATCACCAGTATTCTCCTCAGCAACACCCCTATCACCAGCAGCCCTATCACCAGTATCCTCCTAAACACCAGCCTTATCACCAGCAGGCTTACCACCAACATCCTCCTCATTAATAGACTTATCAACACCAACATCCTCCTCATTAGCAGTGTTATCAACACCAACATCCTCCTCATCACCAAACTTATCACCACCAACAGCCTTATAACCACCAACATCCTCCTGATTAGAAATCTTATCACCACCACCTTTTTAATCACCAACAGCCTCATCATCTTGCTTAGCACCCTTCTAAACATCAACAATTCAACATCAATAAATTAGTGGATATTATTAACAACTAAACTATTATATATAAATAATAATATATTTTTCAACAACTTTATGCATATAACCTTCATCTCATTTCTAATCTTTGCAAGTTTATTTTTACAGAAGGCAACGATACGTTCCTCGTTATCAACCATAGCAGCACGTAATTCTGCATATAATTCTGGGATTGTGGAAGGCACCTGAATTACGCAATAATTAATACTACAAGACATACAAGAATAGCTTACTAAAAGTCTAAAACCAAATAGTGTAGATGGAATCATACCTTAGAATTCCCATCGGAGAATAGACGCTTCTTCGAAGGGGGGGAATATTCACCTGAAAATGTACTTCTAGTTTTCCTCACTGAACCTCCTATCTCCTGCTTCTTAATAGAAGCGTCAATCCCATCACTGTCATTATAACCTGCCTGATGATCATCAACTTCATTGTCATCACCACCAACAGCCTCTTCTTCCACTTTACTTGAAGGTGGAGGAAGAGCCAACTTCTCCCTCTTCTTTACGGTTAGTGGATGACACAAGCGTTTCAGGTTCAATGACTTGAAGTAATCTGTATCATTTTCATACTTTTCAACTTCCCAATCAAGTAAAGTCATCTGCATATTGGGAACAAACAATTATTACCAAATTTCTAAAGATAATTATCCCTATATAACTAAAAAGAAAAGGTCATTAAATACACACCGTTGAATTGAATGATGATTCAATATCTTGAATCTTTTCATCAAATGCCCATCTAGTGAACCGGGGATACCCCGTACCAACTCTCTTTCCGACTCGATCATCAAAACGAATTATCCTCTCCATGGCCCATACCTATACAATTTCAACTAACTAATATCAATATAGGAAACACAATAACAATTCAAAAAAGTATGAAACGGGAAACACAATAACAGTTTTGCTATGCTGAAAATATGCTATATTTCCTTTTTTAAAACTTACCTGAAGTGCTAGAGGGAACCCAGACAAATTGTAGGTATAATACTTCGATTTCTTATTTTTCTTCTGTTCCCCACTCTTCTCTTCCACACTTTTCAGCTTCCCTTTCCCTTTCCCTTTCCCTTTCCCTTTCACTTCTACTAACTTCTTGTTCTTCTTCTTGTTCTTTTTCTTCTTGTCTTATTGTTCTTCTTCTTCTTCTTCTTCTTCTTCTTCTTCTAAGTCTTCTTCTTCTTCCACTGCATTCTTAATTTTCTGTAACTTCCCCTTCTTGTCTTCCTTCTTTGCTTCACCTTTCAGTCGGTGTAGCCGCCCCTTCAGTACACCCTTCAGAAAATGAAATGTAAAACTGAATATGTAAGAACCCCATGGAAAATTTTTGAATTCTTCTTCCTTTTCAACTAATGTAAACAGCCACCCCGGGATGGCTGTGGTCTGTCCGTCATCCGTGCCAAAGAATTGGCTCACCGTATATATATTCAACATCTTGTACGCATCTTCACTCTATTCGGATGTCATTTTCCTCAAAGTGGCGTACAATACCTCTACAGTCGGCCTTTTTCCTTTGAAAATTCTTCTAAGCATAGAATCCTCCGGTACTTCATAGCAAAACCTTGGGGCAACTGTCTCATATTCAACCCGCTGCATAAACAAAATTCCTCTTGGCCGAAAAGGGCTTTCGAATTCCCTAACCCAAACCACATCTCATCTTCTCTTTGTCCTTTGGGGTGATTGATTTCTCTTTTCAAAATATTATGAATAACCTGCCCGTAAAGTTTCAACGGTTCTTTCAATTTCAAATATATGCTGAGAGGGTCGTCCTTGAATTTTTTCTCCAACCCAAATTTCTCCAGGACCTCCTTCAAGTTTGTAATGAAATATTGTTTACTTCCACTATTTACTCTAACCGTTACCCAGCTCTCATGGTCTGGGAACCGCCACAAGTTTACATTCGGATTTTTCCTCGACATCTAAACAATGAAAACAAAAGGAAAACATCAGTCCCAGGCTTATGCAAATAAGTCCTAGGCTCAAAATTATGCATTTATCATTAGTCCAAGGCTCACAGATTACATGCATTCTCATTCAACATCAGCAGCTGATTCCTAGGCTCACAAAATACATACATACATACATGCTCACAAAATACATGCATCTAGTCCTAGGCTTATATAAATCAATCCTAGGCTCACACATTACATGCATACATTCCCAGCAGCTGATTCCTAGGCTCATGGCATCTAGTCCTAGCCTTATATAAATCAATCATAGGCACACAAATTACATGCATCACCCATCCATCTAAAGCCTACTCTCTACATGAAATATGTCATTTACTGTCTGCAAACGTTTTTCTTCCCTCCCAATACCCAAAACAAAACATTTCCAGTGTAGTTCATAGCAATCAATCAATAATGCTTGCCCTTCAAACATAACACACACGCTCCAAATACACATACAAACACGTCAAAAACACAAACAACAGAATAATCTACCATCTCAAAACACATACAAGAACAAACTCCAATAAAAAAACACAATTTTCAACAAATTAGTACCTTCAATTTGGTTTGCGTTTTCTAGGGTTTGGGTGCTTCTTTCAATGCCGATGGCGACAGCGACAAACGGCGACGGCGACGAGGATAACAATGACCTTCTGCTTATCCTTCCTCTCTCAATTTCTGGTTTGTTGTTGTCTGGGTTTAGGTGCTTCCTTCAATGCCGACGGCGACGTGACGGCGACAACGGCGACCTTGTGCTTCTCCTTTCTCTCTCTATTTCTGGTTTGAAGTTGTCTGAGTTTACGATTTCACACATAGCAGAGTTTTGAGTTTTGGGTTTGCGATTTCACACAGAGCAGAGTTTCTGCGACAGCAACGACGACGGCGACGAGGGCAACGACGACCTTCTGCTTCTCCTTCCTCTCACTTTGGGTTTTAGTTGTTGTTGTTGTAACCGTTTGTATTCGCACAGAGCAAAGTTTTTGTGGGAAATCAGAGGGTAATTTAGTCACTTTGTGGGGAATAAGAATGGGAGGGTAATTTAGTAAACTTTATCAAGTTTTATTTGCTCAAACATTGATCGAGGGTATTTAGGGAATTTCCACTTGAGGGCCACTTAAGGGCAAATTATGTATTTTAATAGTGGCTAGAAAGGGAAATTTGATTGAAAAATTACGAGGTGCATATTTCATTACATAATGCGCTTTTATCCTAATTTTTTCCATGGAACTACTTAAAATGGTGTATTCTTCCTATGTTAAAAATACTAGGTAATTTTAAAATTTTTGCAAATTATGCAAAATATAGAGGTTACTCAAGAAAATTTGACCAAAACATTGCGAGACGCGTATTTCATTACAGAATGCGCTTTTTTCCTAATTTTTTCCATGGAACTACTTAAAATGATGTATTCTTCCTATGTTAAAAATACTAGGTAGTTTTAAAAATTTTGCAAAGTATGCATAAATATAGAGGTTAGTAAGGGAAATTTGACCGAAAAATTACGAGACGCATATTTCATTACAGAATGCGCTTTTTTCTTAATTTCTTCCATGGAACTGCTTAAAATGGTCTATACTTCCTATGTTAAAAATTCTATGTAATTTTAAAATTTTTGCTTCATTTTTCTAGAGGTTTGATAGGGAAATTTGAGCGAAAAATTACGAGGCGCTTATTTCATTACATAATGCGCTTTTATCCTAGTTTATTCTATGGAACTACTTAAAATGGTTTATTCTTCCTATGCTAAAAATTCTAGGTAATTGTAAAAAAAATTCAAATTATGCATTTTAATAGAGGTTAAGGCAAATTTGACCGAAAAATTTATGAGGCATATATTTTATTACATAATGTGCTTTTATCCTAAATTTTTCAATGGAACTACTTAAAATAGTGTATTCTTCATATGTTAAAAATTCTAGGTAATTTTAAATTGTTTACAAATTATGCATTTTTATAGAGGTTAGTAAAAGAAATTTGACCGAAAAATTATGTGGCACATATTTCATTACATAACGTGCTTTTATCCTAATTATTTCCATGGAACTACTTATAATGGTGTATTCCTCCAATATTAAAAATTCTAGGTAATTTTAAAAAATTTACAAAGTATGCATAAATATAGAGGTTAGTAAGGGAAATTTGACCAAAAAATTACGGGCGCATATTTCATTATAAAATGTGCTTTTATTGTTATTTTTGTCATTGAACTTCTTAAAATGGTGTATTCTTCCTTTGTTAAAAATTCTAGTTCATTTTAAGAGTTTTGCAAATTATGCATTTTTATAGAGGTAAATAAGGGAAATCTGACAGAAAAATTACAAGGGGCATATTTCATTACATAATGCATGTTTATCCTAGTTTATTCCATGGAACTACTTAAAATGGTGTATTCTTCATATGCTAAAAATTCTAGGTAATTGTAAAATTTTTGTAAATTATGCATTTTTATTGAGGTTAGTAAGGGAAATTTGACCGAAAACTTATGTGGCACATATTTCATTACATAATGCGCTTTTATCATAATTTTTTCCTTGTAAGTGATAACTACTTAAAATGGTGTATTCTTCCTATGTTAAAAATTCTAGGTAAATTTAAATACTTTCCAAATTATGCATAAATATAGAGGTTAGTGAGGGAAATTTGACCAAAAAATTATGAGACGCATATTTCATTACATAATGCGCTTTTATCGTTATTTTTGTCATTGAACTACTTGAAATGTGTTATTCTTCCTATGTTAAAAATTCTAGGTAATTTTAAAAGTTTTGCAAATTATGCATTTTTATAGATGTAAATAAGGGAACTTTGATCAAAAAATTACTAGGCACATTTTTCATTACATAATGCGCTTTTATCTTAATTTATTTCATGGAACTACTTAAAATGGTGTATTCTTCCTATGTTTAAAATTCGAGGTAATTTTAAATTTTTTACAAATTATGCATTTTTATTGAGGTTAGTAAGGGAAATTTGACCGAAAAATTACGATGCGCATATTTCATTTTGTTAGGATTTTAAGTCTAGTTGGCATTATTCTATATCAAACGACACTTCCTTTATTTTGTTTTGTTGTCTAGGTTTTACGGTTAATCAAACTTCAAGAAGTTTGACAACTCTTTAAGCAAAGTAAATCCTTCAAGATGAGAAAGCATTATTGTCATCAAAGGTATATGAAGACATCTTTCCTCTTGCAAGGCTTAAGCGCGCATACAGACATTGCATACATTTGTGTCCCTACATCATAGCGCTAAATTGGTGCAACACATTTACACACTTGTTGAAGTATGCTCATGCATTAGACTTAATTTAACAAACATTGTAAAGTTGCATGTACTAGGACTATCTCTAGGAAATTACATACTTGTGTGATATTGTGTTTATTTGTTTATATTTTATTGGTATCGAACTTGAACGTGCTCTTATATTATTCTACATTGAGTTCCGAACGTTTCGGTTAATCATTCATTAGTTTTCAAGTTACGAGTTGGAAGTTACGAAACTTTCCGTGCTTTTATCATCCTTGGTTTTCGTCCTTGTGTATCGAGTCAAGTTCCAAGCTTTTGGTCAAAGTTTCATAGTCATCCACGTGTGTAAGAGAGTTACAGTTTGTAATCTGAAAACATATTTGAATTCAAAGTTCGAAGGCCGGAGAACGGTCGAAGAACGTGAGGGATGCGTGAAGGAAAGAAGTGAAGTGAAAAGGGGCCACAAGGGCTCCTTCCCGTGGAGGCGCGTGGCCACCACGGGAAGGACAGCCCTCTACCCCCGTGGTGGCCACACGCCTCCACGAGGTACCCAAGTGGCCGGCCTTCCATTGGCTGCCCGTGGCCCCCAACCTCCACCTCACTTTCCCTCTCATTCTCTTTTGAATATTCCCTCTCTCTTTTTCATTTCAAGGAAGAAAATTGTACATAATTTTCTCTCTAGATTCTCTTAACTTTCAAACACCATATCTCTCTCATCTCTCATCCGATTTGAGTGATTCAAGTTGGAGAATCTTCATATTGAAGTCCTCTATCATCTCCAAGCAACCTTGAGGTCTTTTGTTCAAATTTTGCATTGGTTCAACACAAATTTCATGGCTGCACTTTTGTTTCAAGGTGATTGTCTAATCATTTGTATTTTATGCTTAATAATCTTCAATTACCTTGGGCTTTCTTCATCTATATGTGTATGATACTTGAACAAATGCTACTAGGATTTAGAGCTTCAATTAAAAGCTAATTGTGCTTAATAGAAACTTGAATGTGAGTTAGGTTTTTTCTTAAAACATATGTTTTCATATGTTTGTGTGTTGTATTGTGATTAGCTTTGTATCTAGGACTATTTAAGCTTTGATTGAGAATATTCGAATGATTAATAGTTCCTAAATGTGTTATGTGCCTTTGATTGAACATATTTAGGAATAGCACAAGTTATTATATATTTAGAGCCTTGTAGGATTCAATTGATTGATTTATGAATATGTGCTCTAATTGATTACTAGAGGTTTTTGTAGATCATATCGCATATCTCTAGTATTTTAGTTTTAGTTCTAAAGTCTTGAATATGTGCTTCATAAACATGATTAATTTCAATATTTAGTTGCATGAATAAAATCTAGGATTAAAGTGTATTTGGTGATTTGGCATGCTATTGATTTCATATTCATGTGTAAGATCTAGACTACTTTGTTTGTAAACTTAATTTGTTGCTTATGTCTAGTTCTTCATGGAGTGTACATAATCCATACATTTCATATGTTCATGCATCATTTTGTGTGATGTCATATTTTGGATTATAAACTAGAAAAATATACATTATGTGTTCATTGATTATT
Source organism: Acer yangbiense (assembly GCA_008009225.1). Taxonomy (NCBI): domain Eukaryota; kingdom Viridiplantae; phylum Streptophyta; class Magnoliopsida; order Sapindales; family Sapindaceae; genus Acer; species Acer yangbiense. The sequence continues at coordinate 44,147,368 of CM017769.1, read as the reverse complement.
TCTAGTTTCCATAGGATGTATTAATCATATATTTTTTTGTTGCATGTGCTTCCATCATTTGCATCACTTAGATCATTTGCCTTGCAAAAGGTGGAAGTCTCATGTCTGAGTGGATTCTTCAATTTGAGCAAACTAAAGGCATGAGATGTGTCTCGATTAGTTAAGCAAGGAAGACTTGGCTAGGGGTCTGAGGCTTTGGTTAATCGAGCAAGGAAGACTTGTCTAGGGGTGTGAGACTTCGGTTTGACAAGTAAGGAAGTCTTAGCTAAAAGTGTGACGCTTCAGTTAATTAAGCAAGGATACTTTCTAGAGGCACGCGAGATGTCTCGGTTAGAAAGTAAGCAAGTCTCTCATTAGTAGGAATAGGTAGGAGGGATATCTTATAGAGAGTGTGTCATGTGATTTGGTCACTTTTGATGGTGTACTTTTATCTAACTAGTGAAATATAGTTTGTCGGTGGTTGTGGATTCAACCCGTGGATGTTTCCTCTTCGGAGGTTTACACGTAAAAAATCAAGTGTCAAATTTCTCTTTCCTTATCACTTTGATATTTGTTTATGCGCTTGATTAGATCTTGTTCTGGATCCTTATTGATCTTTATAAGTATTGCTTCTTTGTCTTGTATTTGATCATATGAGATATTTATAAAAGGAATACAAGCACTTGTTGGCTTATGTTTTGTATAAATCTCTTCTAGCAAATCATAGACTATATTTGACCATTCTAATTGAATATGCTTTCAAATAGTATATATGTGCGGCAATTTAACCGTAATTGTATTTACACATTTCATAACGCGCTTTTATCCTAATTTTTTCCATGGAAGTACTTAAAATGGTGTATTCTTCCTATGTTAAAAATTCGAGGTAATTTTAAAATTTTTCCTATTTTAAAAATTCTAGGTAATTTTACAAAATTTTCAAATATGTAGTTTAATAGAGGTTAGAAAGAGAAAATTGACCAAAAAATTACGAGGTGCATATTTCATTTCGTAATACGCTTTTATCCTAATTTTTTTCCATGAAACTACTTAAAATGGTGTATTCTTCTTATTTTAAAAATACTAGGTAATTTAAAATTTTTACAAATTATGCATAAATATAAAGGTTACTCAAGGAAATTTGACTAAAACATTACGAGACACATATTTCATTACAGAAAGCGCTTTTTTCCTAATTTTTTTCCATATAACTACTTAAAATGGTGTATTCTTCCTATTTTAAAAATTCTAGGTAATTTTACAATTTTTTGCAAATTATGCATATATATAGAGGTTAGTAAAGGAAATTTAACCGAAAAATTACGAAACGCATATTTCATTGTAGAATGCACTTTTTTCATAATTTTGTCCATGGAACTACTTAAAATGGTCTATACTTCCTTTGTTAAAAATTTGAGGTAATTTTAAATTTTTTGCAAATTACGCATTTTTATAGAGGTTAGTAAGAGAAATTTGACCGAAAAATTACGAGGCGCATATTTCATTACATAATGTGCTTTTATCCTAATTTTTTTTCCATGAAACTACTTAAAATGGTGTATTCTTCCTATTTTAAAAATTCTATGTAATTTTACAAAATTTTCAAATTATGCATTTTAATAAAGGTTAGTAATGGAAATTTGACCGAACAATTACGAGGCGCATATTTCATTACATAATACACTTTTATCCTAACTTTTTCAATGGAACTACTTAAAATGGTATATTCTGCCTATGTTATAAATTCTAGGTAATTTTAAAAATTTTACAAATTATGTATTTTTATAGAGTACGTAAGGGAAATTTGACCAAAACATTACGTGGCGCATATTTCATTACATAACGTGCTTTTATCCTAATTGTTTCCATGGAACTATTTAAAATGGTGTATTCTTCCTATATTAAAAATAATAGGTAATTTTAAAAAATTTATAAATTATGCATAAATATAGAGGTTAGTAAGGGAAATTTGACTGAAAAATTACGAGGCGGATATTTCATTACAAAATGCACTTTAATTGTTATTTTTGTCATTGAACTACTTAAAATGGTGTATTCTTCCCATGTATACTTAAAATTTGGGATTTTCTCTAAGAAGATTATTGCCCCTTCTTGTATTACTGTTTTGACCTCTATTCTAACAGATTATGACATAATCAAACGGACTTCAAACAATTAAGGGGCAAAGTGGCAATCATTGATAATTTCTTTCTATGAAATGGTTAATTTGAGCCATTTTGAAAAATTAATAGTCATTTAGGGACAGCCTCACCAAATCAATGGCTCTAGAAATAACTTACCCTATTTATTTTTAGCATGGCTCTATTGTCACCCACAAAAGTTATCCCCAGTCCCCACACCCATATTTTCATTAAAAATTGAATAAAATATCCATATTTAAAAATACCATGGGGTGTATTCAATCAAGATTTGATTCGAATCTATTGGATTTTAGAAATCAAGGTGTATTGGATTTAGATTTGTAAAGAATCCATCAAAGTCAGGGGTATTCAATTCAGAGTTTGAAGGATTCCAATGAAATTTAGGTGTATTCATTCAGACTTTTAAGAAATCCAAACAAATAAGGTTTGTATTCAAAAATATGGGTGTATTCAAAAGTCATTGATTTATATAGATTTGTGTAAGTGATGGATTTGGATGGATTTTAAAACGGAAAGTATAAATAGAAAGGGCCTTCACAAATCTTGCCCTATACCAAAAGATTTGTAAGGATTCCACACCCTCTCTCCTAGCTCTCAAAAAGAAAACACAATTGAATTTCCGGTTTGGGTTTTTTTTTTTGCCCTATATTGTTCAAAAACAAAATGATGACCTTAAATGAAAACAAACAGGTGAATTGACAACTGCGTGAGGAGTTAGGTTTTTGGCATGGCATCAGTGAATCCACAACCGCTGCAGGCGCGGCCGTTTGATGACCACGCACGAGTAACGATACAGATCGAGGACGAGGAAGGTGGAGCATGGAGTTGTTACTCATCAGCTCATAAAAACTTCAATAAAAGTCCAACGAACTTGATTTTGTGGAATTTATGAGCCGATGAGTAACAATGGTTTTTTATCTAAATGAGTTTCTTCTTTTTTTAAAGACAAATCCATTCAATTTCATACAATTCTATATAAAAGTCCAACGAATTCTTTACACAATTCTGATAAAATCATATGGAATCTATGGGATTTGTGAATTGGAGATTTATGTAAGCCTTTAAAGATGAAATGCCTGTAAATCAACATCATCTGATTCACTGTTTAGAGGTTCAGCAAGAGGCTTACATACTTTGACAATCAAGTTCCCTCATCTTGATCATCAATCTCCTCAAGAATAACATATTTCGCAATATTATTTGCTGTAGGCGATCCTGAGATGTGATCTGTATGACCCTTTTGTAGCTTTTCGTATCTGAAAAAAGAATACAATATTACTTTATAAAAATAAAATAAAAACTTATTACGTTAGAAAAACTTGACTTGGAAGCACAATAGAAATCCCACTGTAAAGCTTTGATAGCTGCAAGTCAAGTTTTCCCATAGCATTGAGATGTTATAAACTCTGAGAAACTATACAACTAGCTCTGAAATCACTACTACTCAGATTAATCCTAACAAATAAAAAAATGAAATGAAAAAAAAAAAAAAAAGTATCGAAAAATAAGATGCATCAATTATGTTAAGTTAATCAGTGCAAGTGATGGTCAAAGGGTGGAAGCTGCAGCTTCGTCCCTGGACGATGACCATAAAATCCAAGATCTTGGGTTAAGGTTGAGGTTTGGTTTGGGATATGGGTTTTTCTGGAGAAATAGGTGTATATTTGGTTATGAGGGTACTTTTGGTAAGAAATTGATTAGGGTTAGTTATTCTAAAAAACCAAATTCATATCAATTTATTAATTAAGATGTTTTAAATTAAGAATCTAAGATAAAAGTACATTTTTTTAAAGCTTTTTGAATTAATATATTTTAGACCCATATAAGATTTAAGAAGAAAAAAAAACCAAACAAAATGTTTTAATTCAAGTCTTTAGTCAAGGAACTTTTCCAAAAAAAAAAAAAAAAAAAAAAATACCCTCAAGTGTATGGACAAGGTATCTACACAATAAAACAAGGAATGGCCAGGAATCTAGTGCAGTGGTATAAGTAGCCAAAATGAAAGACTGGCCTCTGAAAACTTGGGCAGCCCATAAGTTTTCAGACTCTGTATTGTGACGCCTATAATGGATGTCTACAAAGAGAGCAAAAGATTAAAGACTTTAAGCAACAACCCCAACCCCTATGGCCTATTTCCATAGTCTAAAATCCACATATGAATCACTAGCCACGATAAAAAGTTGAAATGGAAGTCAAATACGCATATAAAAACAGCAACAACAAACCATAGGAAAAAAACATATAACCATACAAATGTAGTTCAAAACTATATTAACCAATGACTTACTTGTACCAGTTGAATAAACTAACACCAACCATAATTGTGATGAGACCGAACCCCTTCAACCATGTAAACTCATCATGGAAGTAAAAGACTGCAACCTGAACATGCACTAAATAAAATCAGAAAACAGAAAACAAATTCCCAAGTAGATGAGGTAGGAAATAACAACCTTCCAATTAAAACTGTTTAACCAACATTAAGTGCCACTTAATCATTATAATGCAAGTAAGCAATTTCTAAGATAAAATTACATTTTTGACTCAGCCCTTTATTGGCTTGATATGCCTGTGAGCAATTTTCTGGTCAGCATCGAAACCCAACCAAGTCCAGAATGAGAAACTTACTCTACAACTGAGTTGGCATCAAAACTCAAAACAAGGCTAACAAGTAGAACCTAGCCATTTACTATAGCTACCTACTCTCTCTTTGACCAGTTAGAGCAAACACAAATTATGTTTAGTGAGGCTTGAGTGAACCAGTAAATATCCTCTTCCATGCTTTCGCTTGCCAAGTTGCATGTCCAAAATCTTTACATGATACGTTTTCAAAGGGAAGGTGTTAAACTGGTGAACAGTACACTTTCTTGGTTCTTGCACTATAGCGCTAAAAATATATTACCAGTCCGGTGGTTGATCCACTCTATCAACAATAACCGTAAAATTACATAAGCAAATTTGCATATTGAAATTATTAAATGATTTGTGAGCCTTTTACTTTGTAGAAGAGTACCTTTAGGCAATAATGTAATACTAAAAACAATGGAAAAACACAAAAAAGGAAGCATGAAACTCAGAGGATTAGAGGAAATTATTCAAAAAGCATCTATTGTTGGAGATAGCTATAATTTGTGACAATAAGAAACTAAACCATTTAAAGGCACTACTTCATCCCGCACACACTTCAAACATCCTCAAACCCAAATATATCTCGCTCAAATTCACCAATTAAATTACAATCAGAAGTTACAAAAGAAAGCACAGACCATGTAAAATGTCAACAGTCATAATAATATATAATTCCCACCTACAGAGAAACACGCTTGAATGCTCAAGCAAATTGCGGTAGTTTTTCTACTAATTGCTTGTAATTTTAATGCTTTTAAATGACCAGCAAACATTTGCTCAATTAAATTTCTATAAAAGAGACTATAAGCTTTATATTAGAGTTCACAAATGAAATGTTTGGAGAACATGAACAGTACAGTAGCGATAACAATAAAGTGCATAGACAGGTCAACAAATTTGACTGCATAATTTAAAAGACTGATGGTCTAGAGCACGGTTTTACCAGTATGGTTACAGCTTCCTTAACAACACCTGCTATTGTTATAGTAACAGCACTTGTTACTGAGACAAGTACATATTCTGTTAAAACCTGCAATGAGAGAAACAGGTTTACTTCTTTGGGGGCCATAACACTCAGATCAATACATAGCATGTAACACATAAGTTGGTATTCATGTACTTTGTAAACTTCTCAGTGCCCTTTTACGTGAGTAACGAATTTTATTTATAAAAAAAAAAAAAGATTCAACCAGATTCCTACCATGAAAAAAGCCAAAGTTCCACCAAAAAGCATCAGCAAGCAACTTCGTGTGACATGCCACGAGTTATTGAAATAATTATTCCCTTTGAATTCATGCCATGGATCCAGCAATAGGGAAAGAAATGCAGTCACCACGGCCATCACTGGAGTCACATAGCTCATTAAGGTAAGAGGGTTTTTCAGACCTGAAAAAGTTAATTTGGTAGAACCTCTTTGAGTAATTTCTAAAATGTCAATGCATGTATTGTGTCTGAGATGAAGAGAGAGAGCAATAGAACAGTTTTAAGAACAAAATTCATGTGCAATTATTATGTTGTCGTAACTCATAATTTTAAATAAGTATTATTACTAGCAAAAATTTTAAGCAACTTGAAATTATCCTCGTCCTAAATGAGATGCCAGGAATATATTGTTACAAGTATTTGCAGTACCAGTATGCTTGCCAGCATATTGCACAATGCTACATCTCAAACAGCATAGTGTGGAAGTTTCAACTTTCAAATCAAAGCATATATTTATAAGCCATTCACCATGTTTCTACTTTCTATAAATTTTATACTTTTACACCTCAAAAATAGCTCATTCCACAGTGCCGCTTGGGAGGTAAAGTCCCTTACCTTCTCTTTTTGCCTATAGATTATTTGTTATTCTTGCTATTGTTATTGTTATATTTTGTTGTAGATTCCCACAGCTCACCGGTTACAAAGTTTTTTTTTCTTAAGTTTATCAGCAAGTTGACAAACTAATTTATAATCACAGAGGAATATCTTAGTTGTAACTGCACAACAAACACCACCCCAACATTTCCAGCTTTAAACAATATTATTTGATGTTTAATCCCCAGGATCCTATATATTGTGAACACTTGCAGTCACTAAGCAAAAATATATAATAAAATTCTACTAAATGAAACAAGGTGAAATAGCACCTACCATAAGCTTCTTTCTTTATATCCATTTTCATTTCACCATGCCCGCCAAATTGAAAAAATCCAAACCCAGAAAATGAAGTCAGATAATGCATAATTAAAAAAAAAAAATTCCTTAAAATTCTGCTTCAGATAATATAAATTTCATAAATAATGCAAATCAAACACAAACTAAACATACCTGTAGAAGAATTTGAGTCATGCACCAACGAAACCCCGACATCACAGCAGCAAGCATAACAAAAACAAAACCCCAAAATTCAAAGTCTGTCTCCTTTGCAACTGGAAGTTGAAGTGATAAAAGGCATATTAAAACACGAGAATCCCCATCATAGATAGATAGATAGATAGATAGATAGATAGAGAGGGATTGGCAGACTGCTTCACAAGGAGCAGGGTTCTGAATCCTTTTGTGTCATTATGCTCTATGTAGCAATACCTTCCATTAACTCCTAAGAAATAAGTCCTTTGAAGTTTGAAGTTTTCCTTATTGAGGTCTTTTGCAGCCTTCTATTGTCATTTTGGAACTTATGTTTAAATTAAGTAACTAGTAAAAATTAAGGTCTTTCAACCAAGGAGTTTGCTATTGGATAGTTTAAGGACCCTAATTATGAAACACGCAGTAGTACAGCCTTCAAAATGTATTTTCTATATTAGAACCCGCTAGATCTTTTTTCAGCCTACATTAATTTTTATCTTAATCCCTTTCACAGTGAGATGAGTAATGTAAAGAACTTCTAGACAAACTTCACACAATTATATGTTAAATTTAATAGTAAAGAGTAAAGACTAGAAACTTCTGTAATACCTAAGTGGCTAAGTTTCTAATAGGTTATTATGTTTCGAGCTAGGGCTAAAGATCAAATATATTTCCCATGTGTTGTTATTATTAAGACTTTTGTTAGAATTAGATTTTCCTATATAGATTAGGAACACTTTAGAGGCCAACATATATATAGACTTGTGGTCTCTCTTTAAAAATAATAATAATAAAAACAAGAAGAAACTAACATTTCTTTCATTTTCTAGGAGATTAGACAAAGCAAGAAGGAAAGCAAAGGATGAGGTAAGTCCTCCCATCCATTATTCATGAAGCCCTAGGATTTTTTACAATTAAAAATTGGGGCTTGATTCATAAGAACACAAATAGGCATGTGTGGTATGATGAGAAGTATCTCTAAGGTTCCTTGGAGACTAATGAGTTTCACATTTGTGTGTAAACATGTTAGTGCATGTGGGAGGACCTGTCAGGATGACGGTAATTCTTAAGAAATTCGTTTTGCAAGTTTCAATAAGTTTATGATATAACAAATTTCTGAAATTTATAAGTTTTGCAATTTTTATTTTATTTTTGGCCATCTCATACATAAGTGTAGGCATATGTGGTATGATGAGAAGTATCTCTAAGGTTCCTTGGAGACTAGTGAGTTTTCACATTCGTATGTAGACATATTAGTGCTAGTTCATGTGGACAACTCGTCTAGATGACAGTAATCCTTAAGAAATTCATTTGTAAGTTTCGATAAGCTCATGATATAATAAATTTCTGAAATTTATTAGTTTTGCATTTTTGTTTGGCCATCTCATACATAAGTATACGTGATTTGTTATGTTTTATGTATTTTACTTGTATGAAAAACTAGTTTGCTTACTAAGCTAAAGCTCATTATAGTATGCGATTTATATACTTGAGAGATTGAATGGATTTGTTTAGAATGCACAGCAAATGTGGCATATTCAAAGGAATAATATTATTTTTGGTTCCATAGATTATTTTAGTAATCTTTTTGGGTTTCATAAATTTGAGTTTAAATTTGACATTATACACTTTTTGGTGATTGGACTTGAAATTATGGAAACAATATTATCATATTTGATTTTGTACTTTGATTGATTATAGTAATATTTATTTAAGACTTTAATTTCCACTAACATGTCATACCTTTGAAAAGTAAGGTTCATTCTTTTGACCTTCAGGTTGGGGGTGTGACAACTTGTCAATAAAGTACTACAAGGATATATGATCCAAACTATCAAACCTAAGGGCCTCCTCATTCGCTCATGAGTCCTACATAATCAGCTTCAACTATTCTTGAAGTTGGCAAGGTCCAAACAGTTACATCACTTAAGCAACTGGCAGAAAGTAATCGGCCTTCTTAGTTCCCTGATTTTGGTTATCTCCTAAATCTCTATTTTATGGATTAGTAAACCAATAAGTATTCGTAATAATTAAATTGGTATACCGAAGATCTTCAATAACAAAAATCTAGGTTCCAAAGATTGCTTTGTTTACATTTTACCCAATTCCTATAATTTTGTTATAACAGAAAGATGTAAATAGTTTAGAGAAAAATGAATGCAATAGAAATACTTGTATTACAAATAATTAAGCGTTATACCTGTTAGTAAGATTCCAACAGAAATAACTACCATGATACCCAAAAGTTTGATGCTTGGAGACTCCAACCTTCAAAAAGGTAACAAATAATTTAAGATTTAAATGGCAGAACTAGTACCATTCAAATTCTCATGATTCATTATGTTTAGCAAAAAAAAATTATAGGCTCAGTGAGTAAGCATAAAACAACACAGACAAAAAAACAGCATGAACTGATTAGGAATTTGCAGATACATCGATTTTATCAATAAAAAGGAAAATCCTAGAATAAAGAAAGTAAGTTGTTAAAATAAATCCAATGCATCCAAACCACATATACTTTAACCAACATGTGTATGTGCCAGTAAAATGCATAACTAATTTCATCTAAGAGCAAAAATTAGTGAAATTTTGCTTGATGTTTGATTGGCCAAAACTTTACCTGAATGCAAAGGCGAATAGAAGAAGAAATATAGGAGCAGCGGATTTACACTACAAAACAAAAACAGATTGAAGTCAATAAGACAGCTCCAGAAAAGTAAGAGCTAAAATTGGAATATTGAAGCATGGAAGTTTGAAAAAAAAAAGGACAGAGAAAAAAAACCTACCATTGTGGCAAATGTAACAGAGATAAAAACAAGGGATGCATTGCTCAAGTTAACATCCATTGCTGTCGCCAAGGCTGTTGGTACAACTGTGAAAGGCAAAGTCCATCTGTAGCATTAGTTGATAGAAGAGTTAATAAGTCATAAAGACTTCACCATGAAAAGCGTAGAAGAAAAAAAGATTAGCATTAAACACTAATTTTGAATGGTAGATGAAATATAATAGCAAAATTACAAAAACAAAAATAGCATTAAATAATTTTGAAGCATTAAACAATCACCATGCATGCTATTTGTTGCATTTTTGTGTTAGCATTTATTTAATCAAAAGCAATGGATGAAACATCCTCTTTATTATCACTTTGTATAACCTTATCTAAATTCCCAAATACAAAAGGATGACATTGAATGTAAATTTTCATTTAATCAAAAGCATTGGATGATGCATCCTCTTTATTATCACCTTGTAAAACCTTATTTGATTTCCCAAATACAAAAGTATGAAATTGAATGTATATTTCCCTTCTGAAATCAATCGTGGATAAAGGTGCAGCATCTTCAATCATCTAAAAATGGTAACAAAGCCAGCTAATCGAGTGCCATACTACCATAGAACTAGTAAGGCTCTGTAGAAGCATAAGTTGTTTCTAACAAAAGGAATCATAACACAGCTTATATTATAAAATGAAATAAACTTTAAATTTGTAATTCCACATCGGCCACAATTTTGATTTGCCAGATTTCTCATAAGTAGCATGGATTTACGTGATTAAAGAAAACACATCATTGAACAAAGCACAGACACCTGAATCCTTGATGGACAAGAGCATTATACCATCACCAATAAGAGTGGGAAAACAAAATAGCAACATTACTATCCACAGAAGCATATATCCTATTTCCATGGTTGGCAATAATCCAAAAAAGACAATTAGACAAATTTGTTTGTTTCATTGGCATAATTGAAAAAAAAAATGTATGAAGTTACCTCTTAGAAAGTAATCTCTCCATGACATAACAACACTAGGCTGAAACCTATGAGACCAAAACCATGTGATCGCCTTTGACAAAATAGCTTGCATTGAAAAGTGGACAGTATTCATCAATAAAGGAGCAGGAAACTTTCCCATATCATCTCCTAACAAAGTTTTATTATACCTAATCGGACCAAAGATAAGAACAACAAAATTAATTAAGTTTGGGACTGCAAGTAATATATATGAACTACCTTACACAACTGATGATACATTGACTTAAGGAAGAACTTACAAGGTCAAAAATGTGCTGAAAGTGTACCACATAAGTATGAAAAACAATGTCTTCAACACATCTGCAGCAAAAATAGAGTTCTTGGTATTTGGTGGCAATGTTCCACCATTGCCAATTGAACTGGAGCCATGAACACCAATATTTGACAAGCTTATCTCCCTGGCAGATCCGTTTTCTATATCAAAAGGCACATATTCTTCATTTCCATTCCCCCCACCAGCATCATGTTTTGAATTAACATCTGTAGTACTACCACCATTGAGTTGCATACTTCCCTTCCGAAACGCAATACACTGGTTTCTACTACTCTCTAGAGTCCTTCCCAACTCACCCCCGTGAAGCAATGGTAATTCAAAATCAGAATCTTCTCCTGCATTAGAAGTTTCAACTTGGCAATCCAAATGCACTAGGCTGTGTTCATTGCACCAGCCTGAGAATGAAGGCTCCCTAGGAAGAAATGAAGTTTGGTTTCTGCTATGAATGCAGTTGACTCCCGTAATATTCTCAATCGTTTCTGGATCTAAATGACTCTCTATCATCTCCTAATGCCTTATATAAAAAGCCATCAATGCGCTGCAGTCTGATGGCAGATTGATAATTATAAATCTATCTCCATAACTTTTCAAGATAATACTTACTTTGTTTAGGCCAATTCAAAAGACAGAAACGAATCAAGGTTTGTTACACTGCTATGTTTTGATCACGTCTTTTAACTGTTCCAACAAAAAAAAAATCAGAAATTCATGTGATATACTTGGAAATTCAAGTGATCAACTAATTAAAAAAGATTTGAAACCAAAAACAACTGAGATTGATTATTCGTAGCATAAAAATATAATCGAAGTAAGTGTAAAAGAAACTACAATCATTTTGGTCAAACATTTCCAATAAAGAATTACAAGCTGAAACAGAAACAACAATGCACAGTGACATTGGCACGGCTCAGATCGTAAGAATAAAAACAAAAACGAAACGAAAGTCTCAAACTCACATGCACGCATAACAAGATATGAAAATCGCAAAGAGATAGAAAGGATTGACCTCAGATGTTGAAGAAATAGAGAGATCTATACAGCGCAGCTCTTAAAAACGTTTCGAGAGATGTTTCATTGAGAAAGATCTAATGCGAGTGGTGTTCTGAAATATATTTTTCTGCCGAGATGAGGAAAACGTTCGGTTTCGGTTGGGGTGTTACTGTCTGTTGCTGTTGACAGTCTGGTACGGTCGCAGCTCATGCTTAGATTTGAAGGCAGCTGCTGGTCTATATTTCTATTTCTACAGTATTTGGATTTAACAAATTTTTGGTTTTTTTTTTTTTATAACTAATATCTAATGGGCCTTGCTTGTCCATTTATCAAGTGAGACAATATTTGTTGGGCTGGCCTATGTGTAATGTGCTCTTCTTTTTAGTATTCCAAATATTTTAAAAAGGAGTGGTGCTATTGGCACACCCCCTGTTGATCTATTTATACCCCACTTGTTTAAATTTTGATTTAATTAAATAAAGTCAAATATTTTTATTAATTTATTTTATTTATTTCCAAAACTATCATTTTACTTATTTTTCAAACTTAATAAACCTCATCCCTAATATCTCAATCTATCTCAGATCTCTTTATTTATGATCTCGTGATTCTCGTCTTTCTCTCACCTTCCATGAACTATTTTTTTTTTTCTTCTTATTTCTTTTTTAGTGTTTTTTTTTTTTTTTTAACATCAAGCTTTACAAAGAACAAGCAATCAGCCCTAAGAAAAAAGCAAATAACAGAGTAAAGAACAGAGCAACCCAAGACGAAACACACAGAGAGAGAAAAATGAAACAGCCCACAAACAAAACAAAACAAAAAGCAAAGAGCAAGTATTTGTTTTAGTTATCATCATTTCACTTTCAGATTCTAAAAGAGTAATGAGATTAAATAATTATCAATATCTTATCTGTCTAATGCACCCCAAGTGTTTGATTTATTGTTTAAATAGGATCCGTACAAGTATTTTTAGGGTTTGAGAATTATGAAAATAAAAATATTTTAAGAAAAGGATTAAAAGAATGTTGGTTTTTTTTTTTTTTTTTTTTTAAAGAATGTGGGTTTTTATTAGATTTACTTTATATAATTTTTTTTTTCTTAAATTATATGTCTCTTTTAGTAATTTTGATAAAGGAAAAAAAATAATATTAAATAATTTAAAAAGTGGTGTATAGATAGATCAGTAGAGGGTGTGTCGATAGCACCACTCTAAAAAACAGAAGAGTAAAAAACAAGTTGTTGAAGAAGAGTAAAAAACAAAGATTGAATTTGGACTAGTACATGGTTAGCTAGCAATGGATAAGCTTAGAGTTGATATACAACAAGGGGGCAGTGTTGAAACTTTAAAGAAAGAATCAATTAATACTATCTAAATTTGTCTACTGTCTCCTTTGTGCAGGCTGAATCAGGAGTCTCCTCCTCCTTCAGTAATTGTTCCCAGAAGAAATCATTTGCTTTGGCTGGTACAGAAACACTAGCAGGCTCAATCCCCGAAGAAGAATTTGGTGTTGCATCAACATGATCCGTTGAATGTGATGTAGGCGAGCAAGGTTCATCATACACATGAAGGTCCTCTTCTGCTACTCCAACAGAGAGCTGTGGCCGTACACCAAAATCATACACCTCTTCACTAAAAACTTCACCAATCCCATATACAAAACTCGCCCAGAAATTCAACGATGACTCCAACTTTTCTATTTGCTCCAAACTCAATACCGCATCCGAATTTTGTTTCTGATCAGCCAAACCAAAGTAACTAGCAGGCTTCAGTAGCCTTCTCCTTTTGTTATCAACTTGTGATTGTTGCATGAGAGCAAAGGCAAATCCTGGTTTCTTCAATAGTTTAGCAAACGAGTTCATCAACTGCATCTGTCTACATTCCAGATTCTGCAGACGCTCACATAAAGATTCTACTTGAAACTCAAACCCCTGATTTTCACTCTGACGCCTCTTTAGCTCCAACTGAAGCAAGCTATTGTCTTTTTTCAGTCTCTCAATCTTTCCCTCATATTCATTTCTCTCAGTTTCAGTCAAAGGAACCGAACCAGTCCCTTGATTTGTTGCAGAATGGCTGTGAACTGGCTTACGTCTGTAAATATTCTTCAAGAGATGTCTCTGTCCTCTTATAAATTCCTCATTTGCAAACTCCCACTGCTCAGGATCAATCTTCCTAAATCCCTGTTCAAATACAATACAACTTTATACATACATCACAAACACATGATGGAGACATCAAATAGTACAGAATTGTTATGATCTATGAAGATCAGTGAACATCATATGTCTCAAGAGTTGAGAAAGAAAGCCAATCAAACACTCTTAGTAACTATAAAGGAAACTAATTAATTCCAAATTATGTCTCAAACAAATCTAAAAAGAGAGAGAGGGAGAGAGAAAAACGCTAATGACTAATGAAACTTACATATGTATTTAGCTGTCTTACAAAACTGGAGAAATTATTGTGCTTGAAATACTTGGGTAGCAGATGTATAGCAAACTCTGGCGGATTCCAAACAACAAAACTACAACCACTCCTACTCCAAGACACTGTTGAGTTGGTTACTGGATCATCCACCATCTCATATGTCTTGGTGAGGAAAGGTGCCGGCGAATTTGAACCAGTCTTTGGTTCATCCATAGCTTTATGAGACTCTGGTCGTTCTGACAAGAGTAATCTCTAATTTCTTAATATATCCAAAGTATCTGAATCAAAATCAAGACAAAATTAAATATTTGCTCCAGATCCCCTCAAGACATTCAATTCCAATAACAAGTAAATTCTACCAACTTCCGAAACCATCAGTGAACTAAATTGTTCAGAAAACGAAAAACAGAAAAAGTCTATTTGCAAAACTTGGTGAAAAAGCAATATATAAAGTGTTGGACATTTCATCAGGATTCTGGAAGAAGATAGACTAGTCATAAGAGATAGAAGACAATTTTGACTTTCCAAATATTTGTATATGAAGATTTTCAACATGCACGTGTATACTTTATGAAGTTTTCAAAGATTCCTAAAGGGACATTACGGTCGTGCATTGTATGTGGAAGCGGGGTTTTCTTTCTTTTATTTATTTTATTCCTGGTTTTGAATAACTGACTTTGAAGGGAAGTAGTCGTAGGCCACACTTTGACCATTGCCAATCAAAGAGCATTGACTGCACCAATGTTGTTTCAACTTTCAAAAAAGCCTAATATGACTGCAATCTAATAATATTACTAATTGAGTAATTAATGAAGACATATTATACATAAAAATTAAGATTGAGCTCTATTAAGTTATTTGAGACTTGCTTAGAAGGATGAGGACAATACATAATTGTTTCAAAAAATAATATCCCAGAGCAAGTGGCTATGGATACTCAATAAAAGATATTTTAGGTTCTTGGCCACGGGGCATCCCATATAACATCTTAAAAGATATTAATGAATCCACAAGGTCCGACCACATGATCTTTAACCACCATCTACGGCTCACTTAATTTCCTCAAAGACATTGTTGTGTTGGTTCAGCTTCTCAGCATAAGAAATGGAGGGTGAAGTTGCAAGACGCAGAATCAACAAGATTGCAGCCCACTTTGTAGCACCCACCAATGATGATATCATCTCTTCCACCACCCACCTTCTTCCCATGGTAATTTTTAATCATTATTATATTCTTCTTTAGTTTGATTTTACACAGCTTGTAAAGGCATCGTTTGACAAGTAGTGGTGATAACTGAAAATATCTCTCAGCTAGTTCTAAGGCAGGCTTAATCTTCCTGTTTTCTGGTAACATGCATAAGAATATGTTCCTATAACTCCAACTTGTCAGAGAATAGAATCTCACTTCATAATCTATTAAACACCACCTAGATATTAGGTGACTAAATAAAGAAGAGCCAGAATTCATGTCTCTGTATTACTAATAAACACCACTTCCTTGCGAATAATTTTAAGAACGCAGAAATCAATGATGTGCACAAATAATTTCATCAAACGATACAGTAATTGACTAATCCAAGTGAAGCTGTTCTCATAAAACTGAATTCTACAAAATTGGGGATAGTTTTAAAGGTCATTCATGAATTGTACATTCATAGTGCGGTGAGCGATACCGCTGTTTGTAGTCATCTTCTTGGCTTCTCAGGTCATCTTCGCACACTCAATGGTGTGTTTGTTACTGCGTCTGCTTGTTGTGACCAGTGTGATTAGAAACTCCTCAAGTTTAACGATTCTGTCCATGTTTAGTTGTCCAATTTTCTACTTTATCATCATCACATTCAAAACTCCAAATCCTCTCCCTGTTAGAACAATTTAAAGTCAGTCATTAATTGACAACCGAAAATCAAACACAAAGACATGATGCAACAAAACTCACTTGGAGACAAGTGTCGGGGGTCTCTACATTAATTATCCGCCTCTGGGATCTTCTTCGTTTCCATTTTCGAATTTTTTTAATTTTTTTTTTAAGTTTTGCAGACGATGGTTGACTGAGTGCCCACGTCAACTGATTCGGCTGGGCTCATAAATTAATCCTAACCCACGTGACCGGTCACATTGGCTAAATGAAGTTGGTGAGCCTGGTCACGTGACGTGTCACTCAATTTAGCCAACGCGTTTAATAATGCAGCTAATCTTAGCCGATGCAATCAGCCAAGCCGGCTAAGTCGATTGACGTGCTAAGTCAGCTTTGGTTTGAGTGCAAGTAGGCTACAAAGCAAAGTTTGGGCTTTAGTGAAATGTGAACTGGACTAATGGGCTTTACGGGCTTTAACAGTGGATTTTGACCCAAAAATAAGCTGGCTTTCATTTTGTGGTGTCAGAAGTGCAGTGGTGGTTTAAACTCTGTGATCCGAAGGTGTGATAACAGAAAGCATTTTGCACGTCAATCTTCTGCTTCTCAAGCTTGTTTCATGAGGCCAATTTCAAGTGAACAGGTAATTACATTCTACTGTATATATGCACTTGTTCATCTACCTAGGAACTGATTCTTTCTTATTAATTCTGTTTCTAGACCAGTACTACTGTTAGCAATGCTTCTCAAGAACCACTGTTTGCTAGACCTGGTAGTAATGGCCCCTGCTATGCTTCTGAAGCACCTTTGTTTTCTAGACCTGCAAGAATGGAACCAGAGTACCCAAATTTTGCTCTGCTGCAAGATTGCAAATTGTCAACAGCTGACCATCCCAAGTTTGCCAAACCAGATAGAAGAATTGGTAAACAAGACAAGTACTTGTGTTTAAAGAGAAATATATATTCTGCTAAGGCTAATGGTAAGACGTGGTTTGGGTGACTAGCTTAAACTTCAGTTAAAAATAACATATGTATTCTGCTAATTAATTAAGGCTAATGGTAATTTGATGTTTCTGTTTTGTTTAATTTATACAGGAATTAAGGGGTCCCCAACCCCAAGGATGGTTGTATCTGAACTGGGATGCAATTATGTTATGACTGTAGAGATTCCAGGTGTCAGCATCAATGATATTAGAGTGGAGGTCCATGATCAAAAGTAATTTATTAATATATTTCCATCCTTTAATTTTTACAATTTATACTTTATACTGGCTAATTGCTGAATTCATTATGGTAATGGCCAAGTCATTTTGATTGCTGATCAATATATTGTTTTTAACTTCAAATTTGATTTGATATGATAAACATATTTCTTTTACAGCTTGACTGTGACGGCAAAACGTTCCACTCAATGTTGGAAAGTGGAAGGCTGCTCTAATGGTTCATCAATCTCTGCATATCAAAGGAGAAAATATACAGAAGAGCCATACCGGGTTTTCTGGCCGCTTCCCACAGATGTGAACAAAGAGATTGTGTCGGCTGAGTTTCTGTAAGTGATATCTCTTTATCGATCATATTATTCCTGATCAACTTTGGGATTAATACACCAATTTTCTTTATTTAATTATTTTTGGTGGGGGGACAAAATAGTTGCACCTACTTATTGGCAGTAGATGATCATCTTCAATTCCTACATGGTTTGCCTCACTTGTATATATAGTTGATTAAATATTTTGATTCCTTTCTGCTCATAATGGATTTCTCCTCAATCCAAACACATCCTTATATTATGTTTATGTAAAAATTGTTGAATATAGGTGTTTGGGGATTTTTTGTATATTTCTCTTGTATATATATTTACAAACATATATAGCTCATTCATGGAGCTATTCTAGACTATAAACTAATTAAATCTATGATTGAGGTTGACCTACAATCAGTGGAGTCTAATACAAATAATTAGGTATATAAATGTAATTATCTATATATAATCACTACATTTTATTATTGATTGACAACGTACTCACGTCAACAAAAACAAGTCTGCCAATTTGTTGATCGGTTTGTCTATATATATATATATATATATATATAGGGAGGTGTTGCATGCATTTACTTTACATATATCCATGTTGTGAATTTAAATGGAATGGATGGTAGTGTATTTTATGGTCAACAACACACTGATTAATTTGGATGGTTTGTTTTGGTGCAGAGATGGACTGCTACGAATTATTATTCCCAAAAAACGTTGAGAGATTGGTGCAGGCATGTATATAGTAGTGCATATTATATGTTATATAAAAAAAATATAACGAATGAGTAGCTCATTGATCTGTTAATGGGTTAGTAGGACTTGATCACTCTATGGCTCTATGCAACAGTCTAGTTGGGTGATTAGCTCGATCTTCAATATTCAACTGTAATTTCATAAGTAAACTGTAAACATATATACATTCCAGTTCCATAATTATTTTTCGGTAATCTATCTCTATCAGGTATTATTTATTTATTTATTTTGTGGACTATATTACATGCATGTACAAAGCTTATCAATTTATTTTTTAAAATCAATCAACATCTAACACCTACCCTCAATTTGTAAGGAAGCTGTTTAGCAGCCATTTTATTATATTGAAGGAAATTGTATTTAGATTAGGCATTGTGGACGGCAAAAGAAAAATATTAATTATGAGAAAAGGAAATTTTTTTTGAATGTCTAGTATTATTGGCTAAACCAGCCTTAAACCAAGATGTGTGGTCTTTAAAACTAGACAGAATTTCACATAACTCCTACTTTTTTGGTGATTTGTCACCTTTATAAATGTCTTTCCAAATTCATCACTTTAGTCCTTACTTTTTCCAAAACTCATCACTTTAGTCCATTTGACTAAATATGTGAAAGTCAACTATTTAAAACCTATGAAAGTACACTTTTACCCTTATTACTATTTAATTTAGTTAAAATGATTATATTAGTTTAAATTAAAATGAAAAATAATAAAATTCTCAATAATAAAATCATAAATAAATATATTACAAAAAAAATCTTAAATAAATAATTATAATAAAATCCATTAATTTTTTTAATTTTTTTTGTATTTTTGTCATAATGGATATTAATTTAGCTAAAATGATTATCTTAGCTTTAAATTTTTTTTTTTTTCATAATTTTTTTTTGTAATCTATTTATTTAAGATTTTATTATTGAGAATTTTATTGTTTTTCAATTTAATTTAAAGCTAAGATAATCATTTTAGCTAAATAAAAATCCATTACGAAAAAAATACAAAATAAGAAAAAATTAAGGGATTTTTTAATTATGTATTTAAACTTTTTTTTTTTTTTGTAATATATTTATTTAAGATTTTATTATTGAGAATTTTATTGTTTTTCATTTTAATTTAAAGTTAAGATGATCATTTTAACTAAATTAAATAGTAATAGGGGTAAAAATGTACTTTCACGGGTTTTAAAATAGTTGACTTTCACATACTTGGTCAAATGGACTAAAGTGATGAGTTTTGGAAAAAGTAAGGACTAAAGTGATGAATTTGAAAAGACATTTATAAAGGTGACAAATCACCAAAAAGGTATGATTTATATGAAATTCTGCCTTAAAACTAAAAAGAAAGATTTGCAATTAAGTGACAGCAATTCTCTCTCGTGTCAATTGTAGCATGGGTACCTACATAAATGAGAGCATAAATTTAAAATCATGAAGATTCCGGTCCTGCTTTAATTTAGTTGCTACATTTCAACTTTAATTATATCTCATTCGAACACTTAATAGTCAAAACCACGATGTTATGTTTATTTTTATACTGTATACTCGTTATTTTCTTGATATCTATATATATATTAGATATCTATATTCTGAATTGTGAGTTTCACTCACTCTCTCTCTCTCTCTTTGATCTCTCTCTCTGAATGGGTTGTTTTGCTGTTGGTGCAATACTAGTACTGGTACTAGTGGTGCTTTGTCTTGCACAACAGCAAGTACATGGAGACATGCACGTCAATAAAAGAATATGGAAGAATTATGTGTGTGATATATTCAAAGGGAGTTGGGTTTATGATGAATCATATCCTCTTTACGAAACCAGCGTAAATTGTCCATTCATAGAGAGAGAGTTCGATTGCCAAAACAATGGTAGACCAGACCATGACTATCTCAAATTTAGATGGCAACCCACTGCCTGCAACTTGCCAAGGTATTCTATTCTTTCCCTTGATCTGCTGCTGTTTCTTCTTCTTCTTTTAATTACTTGAATTAAAGAAATGTAAGACAATTTAGTTAGTCAAAGTATTATTTATAACCCTCAAAGTAATTCTTCTAATTTATAGGAAAAGAAGGGGCTCTCTTTTCTAGTTTGAATTGATATATTAATTCAATAGCCTACGGGGCTGTTTGTTTTTATGTCTGAGATCTTTTTAGGACTTAATTCAAGTGAAATTCAATAAAGAATTAAATTTTTTTTTTTAAAGAAAATAAAGAATTAATAAACAAGTTATGATGATTATATTTGTTTGTTTGTTTGTTTTTTTTAATGTCTGAAAATAAGTGTTCAGTAATTTTTTTTTTCTTCACTTTGTAACATCCTAAATTAATAGTTTGACAATTTTATCCCTGCTATAAAATCTAATTAATAAAAGCAATTGGTAATTTTTTTCTCATCTGGTTCTCTCTCTACAGAAAACCAAAAGGTGGAAGTAGGTAGGCCCTAGGGTTGCGTTTTGCTTTTTGGTAGTTGGCTCTCTTCTCCTTTCTCTTTTCTTCTATTCTTCATTTCTTTTATTTGCTCTAGTTTTGTGGTTTTGATCTTGCGTGGGTCTTTGTTTGTGTTTTGGGGTTCCAATTTTACATGGGTCTTAATTGTGTTTTGGAGTTTTGTTTTGTGTGGGTTTTGTTTGTGATGGTGACGGAGGACATCTCCTTTTCCTCCTCCATCCGCCGGCGGCCTCCATACACAAAGGGAGCCACAACCTCCTCTCCAAAATCCGCATCTCCTCCCATCGAATGACAAGAGGCTAACCGGCCTCTTGCGGTCGGAATCCAAAAGGATGCTGGCCGGCCTCCTCTGGTCCCAAGGGGGGGCGCCGCCGTCGACGCCCTCCCTGAGTTGAGTTGGTTAGATTGTTCTAGGGTTTCTTTAAAATTGAGAATCTGAGAGAAAAAAATTGATTTTTAGGGTTTTATTATACTTAGATAAAATTGTAAAAATATGAATTGTTACAGGGCATTTATGGAAATATACTTGAAGACTTTTCAGGAGCACTTTTTCAATAAGACAAAAGCTAAAAAAATTTACTTTTTCTATCAGATATATTTATCTTAATTTAAGTTATAAATTGGAAAAATAAACAAATCATTTTATCTTAATTTAAGTTATAAGTGGTAATAAGGTTTTTTCTATAAAAAAAACAAACAGCCCCGTATACGTTAAGAAAGTTTCTGGTCAATATTTTTATGTGTTTGTAAATTGTTAGTTTTCACCCCATAAACATGCTTTCAAAATAATTAATTTTGTTTGACATTTTACATATTTAATTAAGGACATATATAAACAATATTGGTTGTTACTTATGGTACTTTTGGCTTCGCCTATATGGATATATATCTATCAGGCAACACAGTCAACACGAACCACATAATTATATATATATATATATATATATATATACCCCTCTCGATATTACTAATAGATGTTGAAATTTGTGGACTCAGTTGCTGAAGATCGATAATAGGCCATACGTAGTCAATTCATGATATATGAAAATGATATCGGCCGTGCATGCGAAGGAGTCCCTAGCTCGTTTGTTTAGTTTAATCAGTGATTAGCTGCATTTTGTTTGTTTGTTCAGGTGTTTCATTCACTGTGCGAGTGCTTGATTATGACATGGCTCAAATGCATATATGAAACAACGCGCGTTTCTAAATAAATTATTTTTTCTATCTTATTTACATATTTGAACAAAATATTTTTGCAGTTAGCTAGTAGTTCAAAATTAAGAAAAACTTGTTTAATTTGAGGCTCAATATGTGAATTAAGTTTTGTTATTTTGGTTGGTCTGTTTCTCATGATTCATGAGCCAGGCTGGATGTCACAAAAACTTCCGTGTACAACTCTAAAGTTGGAAGAACTTAGCTCTCAACTCTCAATTCTCATCTCCTTTACTCAATTAGACCTTTTCTATTCGAGGAATTTATCATCACCATTCTTATCCCACATTATTATATTTCCTCAATGATTGTGAGCTCTTTAATATTTCTGCATGGCACTTTTGTTAGTTTTGTACCTGCTTTGATTTAAAAAATAAAAAATTATATTATCTATGTATTTGTATAATTGATATTAATTTGTTGTATAATTGATAAAGAGCTTAATTACGTACTATATATATATATCCTACTCCCTAGGCATTATTTTATAAATAATATCTATGTATTTGTATGTGATAATGTGATGGCTCAAGAAGTTGTGGTGGGTGGTCCTTTTCCTGTGAAAATGACGGCATTACGTAAATTTGTACTAATTCTTGAGTGTATGCAAAGCATTTCACAAACATGGTAATTGTGTTGTTACTTGGCTAGCTATATCTAAATCAATTAATTTAAGCGGTAAGATGCATGGAAATGGAAGCTAGTGGTTGTGTTGCTTGTGATAACTGGAATCTTTTAGGTCCACTGTAATATTGCCAATCTTTGACTTTCTTGCAGACGAGATGCTGCTGCTATGTTGCTTTCATTCATTTTGTCCTCTTAACATAAATAATAATAATATTAATGGATTCCTTTAATATATATATATATATATAGGTTCAATGGACAAGATTTCTTATCAAGACTTGGAGGAAAAAGCATCATGTTCGTAGGAGACTCGCTCAGTCTGAACCAGTGGCAATCACTCACGTGCATGCTTCATAAAACTGTTCCTCAGGCAAAGTATACATCAGTGAGAATTGGAGGCCTCTCCACCTTCACATTCCCGGTCAGCTGATATTAATTCCTCAATATATCTAGTAAAACTCCATATATGCTTGAATCTTGATTGATATTAATTGGCTCCGATCCCATCACAGAATAAATAAATATATATACTACAAGTTTCAACTTTCAAGGTCGCATAATGGAGGCTGATCAATATTAAGAGATCGATTTTGCTTGTGATATGAATTAATTAATTAAATTATTCCAGCATCATTGTGACATCCCACCATTTCATAGATTAATTATATATAAAATATATTGTTATAATTATTCGAGTATATATGCATTTATAATTTATTAACAATTGATTTAATTTGCAGACATTCAATGCGAAAGTGATGTTCTCTCGCAATGCCTTTCTTGTCGATATTGTAAACACAAGCACTGGGCGAGTTCTTAAACTTGACTCCATTGAAGGCGGGAAATTGTGGAAGAATATTGATGTATTGATCTTCAACACCTGGCACTGGTGGCTCCACACTGGAAGGAAGCAACCGTACGTAGATACCTTAATTGTCACTTTGATTAAGCTAATTTTACAGATTTTCTAAAACGTACGTTACATCAAGTACTAGTGTTAATTAAAGTAGGTTATCCGGCCATCTCTAACAAAAACCATATAATTAATTTACCCTACATTATTTGATTTGTGATTTCTTTGTATATGGACTAATTATTCGTTAACTCTATATATATATATGGAGACGTACAGATGGGATTTTATAGAAGTTGGAAAGGTAAGGGTCCAAGACATGGACCGATTGGTAGCATATGAAAAAGGGTTGAAGACTTGGGCAAACTGGGTTGAAACCAATGTTGATCCAACAAAAACCAAGGTCTTCTTTCAAGGAGTTTCCCCAGATCATATGAGGTAATTAATTTCAATACAATTAAGTATGATTAATTATGAAGAGAATTCATATATTAATTATTATTATTATTGATGAAAATAACAGTGGAGGTGAATGGGGCCAGCCAAATGGAAATTGCGTGGGACAGACACGACCAGTATCGGGGTCCACATATCCGGGAGGTCCAAATAAAGCAGAACAAGTAGTAGAGAAAGTGATAAGTAGAATATCAAAGCCGGTGTATTTGCTAAACGTGACCACCTTATCACAGCTAAGAAAAGACGGCCATCCTTCTGTTTACGGCTCCGGCGGTCACAGAAATATAGATTGCAGCCACTGGTGTTTGCCCGGTGTTCCTGATACTTGGAACCAACTCCTATATACATATTTCCTTCCTTAACAATTTATCTATAATTTATGCAAAAGGAGTGAAGTGTTGTTGATATATCACTACAACAAAATAAGAGCTAATTATAAAGCTCAACCTTATTTGTTCTCATTATGAAATTAATTAATGTTGTGCATGAGCTATAGCTAATTATATTGGTCTCCTTTTTGGACTATTAATGATCTGTTCACCTGTTTATAACATGATCAATCACTCTTAAGCTGTTTATATAATAAGGAACGTAATTAATTAATTAACCTTAACTAATTAGAAACCTAGTTCACTAAAACTAGGAAATTAGGATGATGATCACTAGTAAAACACTTAGTAGTGTAGAAAACAATATACACTCCTGTATTAGGAGTAGAATACCCCCTAAATCACTATAAATAGAGGAAGGATTATTGATGTAAGGCATCTGAAAATTATAGAGCTATCTCTAGCAGCCTTAGACAGATAAAGGTACATAAGAAATCATTCACTTGAAAGTCCGTGTGTGTATATATATATATATTATGATTATACTTAGTAGTTAGTACGCATAACTATAGGTTTTTTTTTTCTCTAGATAAACAAAATAAAATAAATTTAGGTTTTTTTATAAAAAAAAAAAATGGGTATTGGGTATACACAACAAATTATTAAAAGAACCGCCTGTGAAATTTCATAATTAATTAGTGGAAATTATGGGAAATGTCACCTTTTTAAAGTGGTTTTGTAAGAAAGTTATCACTTTAATAACTTAAGTTTAAAAGGCACCTATTATGGTGAACGGACAATAATACCCTTACTTTACACACATTCTCTTACTTTGAAGTTTTTTTTTTATTCTTTCATCTTCTTCATAGAGGTCTGTTTAACAGACCTCCAATGGAGGTTGAACATCATTGGATAATTAGTTTAATGGCGTTACGCAGACGCATTCGGGGGTCGATGTGAGTATGGTTAGGGTTTTAATTTCTGAAAATTTGTGTAGGAGACGATGAAGATCTGGGAATTTTGAACTGATTGAAAAGGCTCGGAGACAAATTGAAAAGGCTCGGAGACTATTTACAAAATCTTGGAGCCAGTGTTAAAAGGCTTGGAAAAGGCTCAGAGACTATTTACAAAGTCTAGGAGATACAAAATTAACAAAAAAAAACTGATGGTTAAAAAGGCTCGGAAAAGTCTCGGAAAAGTCTTAGAAAAGTCTCGAAGAGCATATGAAAAGTCACGGAAAACGTTTGAAAAGTCTCGGAGAGCATATGTAAAGTCACGGAAAACGTTTGAAAAAGCTCGGAAAAGGCTCGGAAAACATTATAAAAGTCTCGGAGATGCAAAATAGAAAGGATCGGAAATCGTTTTAAAAGTCACAAAAAAAGGCTCGGAAAACGTTTGAAAAGTCTCGAAGAGCATTCGAAAAGACAGTCATCCTTCCTCGTACGGATTTGGAGTTCGCCATGTCACCGATTGTACTCATTGGTGTCTCCCTGGAGCTCCTGATACCTGGAATCAACTACTATATGCTTCTCTCCTTCAGACCCAACATTAATGAATAGAGTGTCGATATTGACACCCCTACAAAATGGTTTGTACACCCCTTTCATAAGTACACCCATAAAAAAATTTATAAAATCCTTAATTTGTAAATAAACCTCATTTAATGTCAAAAATACCCTTTCTATAATTATATTGTATTTTATTTTTACAAGTACACCCCACCTACACCTATTTTGTTCTAAACGATTTTATTATTATTTGAAATTTTTGTTAATTTTTTTTGTTCAAATAAATAATTTCTAACTCCTAAATACAAAAAGTATATTATAATGAGTTGTGTTTTGAACTTATTTTGTTTACCAGTTATAGATTAAAAATAACGAAAATGCACTTGTCAAAACTTCTCCATAATCTGTGGTCCACATTCTTCGTCCTGATATATTTATTGTCAGGACGAACTGACAATAGAAAGACTGATATACAGATTTTCTATTATCAGTTCGTCCTGGCAATAAATATATCAGGACGAAGAATATGGATCACTAGATTTACATACTTTGACTCAAAGTGTATGAACTTGTCAAAACTTCTCTATAATATGTGGTCCACATTCTTCGTCTTGATATATTTATTGTCAGGACGAACTGACAATAGAAAGATTGATATACAGATTTTCTATTATCAGTTCGTCCTGACAATAAATATATCAAGACGAAGAATGTGGATCACTAGATTTACATACTTTGACTCAAAGTGTATGCACTTGTCAAAATTTCTCCATAATCTATGGTCCACATTCTTCGTCCTGATATATTTATTGTCAGGACGAACTGACAATAGAAAGATTGATATACAGATTTTCTATTATCAGTTCGTCCTGACAATAAATATATCAGGATGAAGAATTTGGATCACTAGATTTACATACTTTGACTCAAAACTTCTCCATAATCTGTAGTCCACATTCTTCGTCCTGATAAGGCAATAGTAGACTTTAAGAGTATTTGTGATTATTTGGTCTAACAGATTCTGGAAATAAAAATATATATATAAAATCTAGGATCACTTGAGATTTGTCTAATATATATATATATATATATATATGTATGTATGTATATACGGTTTTTCTATTGTCAGTTCGAACTGATAAAAGATATATCAGTTCCTTGTATGTGGGCCATTAGATTTAAATACTTTGACTTGACAAGTGCATCTTTTAAATCCAATAGCTCACATACAAGGAACTGATATATTTTATATCAGTTCAAACTGATAATAGAAAGACTGTATGTATATATATATAGTCTTTCTACTGTCAGTTCTTCCAGATATAAAATATATCATGACGAAAAATGTAGACCACATATTATGGAGAAGTTTTGATAAGTGCATACACTTTGAGTCAAAGTATGTAAATCTAATTGTTCACATTCTTCGTCCTGATATATCAAGACGAACTAACAATAGAAAAATTGTATATATATAACATTTTTTCTTCTCTATCCGCTCTATGCGTAGAAAACCCAACTTTCTCTCTCACTAATAATTCTTCTTTTCCCTAACGTGAACACGCCTCTATCTCCCTTAATCCCCTTCTATTTTTTGCCTTCCACAAAATCAACTCTAAATCACTCATGATGGATTTTTTTTTTTTTTTTTTCGTTTTTCTATTGGAGATCCACTAAATTCACTTTGAACTCAATTTGTATTCCTTAGTATTTAAATTGAAATTAGCATTTAAAAGAAAAGGTTAGGGTTTGAGAAAATAGAAAAGTTTTTTTTTTTTAATGATAAATGTGATAATGTGAATATCAAACAATTAATATGAATTTTTTTTTGACAATCCATTAATAAGATACTGATTAATAATTATTTATGGGTGTACCTATAAACTATTTAGTCCTTTTAGTAATTTTACTTAAGGGTAATATTGGATTTTTTTAAAATATACTATTTGGAGTGTACATACCCTTTTTAAGAGGTGCAAATATCGCTACTCTAATTAATACCTTGTAAATGGATAATGGATTGGGCCAATTGGGCTTCATTATAAAGCTCTTAATTCGTTTAATCTCTCTATTTCCTCTCTAACCTTTCTGTGAACATATATTTGTCTCCTTTTCCATGCCTACAAATTGTCTAATTGATCATTATTCAAAGTTGAATAGTTGATCGTTATTGTGATGGTAATGAGATGAATTTAATTAATTTGGGTTGTGAGTAATGATTGCAAATGTATGGGGGGAGCCGGGGAGGGGACCGTGAAGGGAGTGGAGAATGGGAACCACATTAATAAACTGGGCCACCATATGATTCCAAGGCACAAGAGACTGTAGAGAAAAGACTAGGGCATGATCAGTACGTACTGGTGTGGACTGTGGACTGGAGGCCACACAAACATGGACTGTAGCCATCTGATGATCTGCCATTCAATTCGTAATATAATACTTGAAATCAACTACTATAGCAGTATAGCTTATACGCTCAACTTAATTATTCAGCATTAACTTGCATGATGCATCATATATATTAAAGGAAAGAGTAGTCAGCTGTAGTCTCCAAATGCTTTTGAATTGAAACAAATTAAGCTGCATGTTGTAGCAGCAGCTAAGTGCATATCAAAAAAGAGAGACACTAAAATTTGTATTGTACTCGTTCCAAATCCAAAGGAATGCATGCATGTATTCAAAAAACATCTGCAAAGTCATGAATGTCAAAAAGATCCCACGTCTACTGTGATCTACTAGCTCTTTATATATATATATATATATATAAATCCCATGAAACATCAACATGCATGTACGTACAAGGCATCTATCGTCTTCAACCTAGCAGACTTATTGAAGATTGAAGATTCTCAAAACCGCGTCTTGTGAGTCCCACCGCCATGCCGTCCTCCTCACACACACTTTATCTCTGCAGCATTCTATGTCGTCCATTATATATCAATACCATCCGATCCATACTTGTCTCTTGTGTGGACTTGTTGTTTCCATATATGATATATGCACTGCTCTCAAAACGCGTACCCTTAATTAAATTCCGCTCCAAGGCTGCTTGCCTTGTCTTCTTCTTTAATAACCAGTACTACTCTAGCTAGTGGCTAATGCATTACCCCCGTTGACTTTGACTTTCACACCAACCTCTTTGTCGTTCACACTTACTTTACGTACAGTTTACTATTATAATCATTGACTCTATCTTTAAACTTTAATCCATCTTCACATTCATATATGTAGGGTGTGTTTGGTAGGGAGGAAAAGGAAGAGGAAAGAAAAGGTTGGAGAGAATATATGTAGGGTGTGTTTGGTAGGGAGGAAAAGGAAGAGAAAAGAAAAGGTTGGAGAGAAAAGGGAGAAGAAAATGTGGAAATATGTGTTTGATATAGAGAGAAAAGGGGAAGGAAGGGAAAAATGGGAGGGAAGATTTGTGGGTGGGACCCACCAATTTTAATCGGAAGGGAAAGAAGGCTTGTTTTTTTGCTTGACTTAAAATTACAAATTTATCCATTTTGTTTTAATATATAAAATATAATGTTAGAATAAAATAGTAAAATTGTTGAAAAGATCATTTCTTTCCTTCCTGTTTACCGAACAGCTCAAAGGAAAATCATTTTCCTTTCCTTCCCTCATATTTTAATTTCTATCCCTCCAAATTTTTCTATCATTTCTATTTTCTTTCCTCCCTACCAAACAAACCCTTAATGTACATGTTAAGTACTGTTAACCACATTTAGGGGTCGTTTGTTTTTTCCACTTAAGACTTAATGGGTCTGAATTGAATTCATTAAGTTGTTTTGTTTGTTTTTTTAAGTGATCAAATAACTTAAAAATATGAAAAAACAACTTTTTAAAAAAAAGTAAGAAATCTTGACTTTTAACTTAATTCCAAATCACTGAATTATAATTAAAATATTTTCTTTCAAGTCTATCCTCCAAAAAAAGATATTTTTCTAAATTTATCATAATTTGATATGGTGTAGAATTTTTTCTTTTAACGTATGTTTATTTTAAAAGGCTTTTAGAAAAAAAAAAAAAAAAAACCATAATCACTTCTCATATTGAAATCTTCATAGGATTAAACAATTGAATTTCTCTCCTACCAAATCCTGGTAAGAACTCTTTATTTATTTTTATTTTTTTATTTACTTGTAGTGACAGTTATAGAACTCTTTAAATATAATCTAGAATGATAATTTGTTATGATTGTCATAGTTGCAGTTATGTAATTTATCAAATATTTTTTGTGTGGTTGCATTCGATATTTAGTAGATTTCGTGGCTTGAAAAAGTTATAGAATAATTGTTTATAAATATATATATGTACCAGTGTATATAATTTAGGGACCTATTTTTTATTTTTATTTTTTAAAAGGTATCTAGGAACCTTAAAAAAAAAAAAAATGGTTTCTAGAATTATATACTGGATATTTGGACAATATGTAAAATTGAATTTGAACTTTTTTTTTTTTTTTTTATAATAAATTGAACTTAAACTTTGTTTGCAGAATAACAAGCAAAATTATATTCCTTGATGAATTTTTTGTTTTGTTAAATTAAACTTTATTTGCGAAAGAATATATAAAATCTTATAAAGAGTGTTGCATGTTAAATTACTTCTTTTAATTAGTATGGGTATAGATGTAAAATTACTTATTTTCAGATAATTTTATTTTTAAAAAATAAACATGTCATTCAGATTCAGGTTTCAGTCACTATTCAGTCTTCAGTAAAATTCAGGACTATTCAATCTTCAGAGAAAAAAACAAACGACCCCTTAGTAATTTTTAACTCAATCAGTGAATCGCCAACTAGGCCACATATATTCGAATTCTAGCCGGATGTTCTAGTCAAATTAGTGTATTATAATATTAAACAGTCAGTCCTCCACTTTGGTGAGACAATTAATATGCTGCATAAAACAACCAAGTTTTGTTTTTTTGAAAACTTTGAAGCTTATCTATATAGTCAAGGGTCCACTTTACCGACGCGTTTGGGCTCATGAGAAAAAATTTATCAAGTATGCACCTGATGTAATGCATCCATAAATGGGTCTATGTCATGTGACAAGAAAAACCAATCAAATGAGTTTTCCATATCATATGGCATACACCCATTGATTAGGATCGGGTGCATGCAAGTATTTCTCCAGACTCAGAGACACATCATTTATCATTATGTCTTGGAACTTTGTAGCACGTTGCGGCACTTGGATATATAATAAATCAATCACGTACTCTTAACTCACCGACTTTAAAGTTTAAACTAACAACAATTAACAAATATTCCATTCTCTCTCAGAACCCCAAACCGAGACACTGAGCTCATCCAGTCTAAGTCTACTACTGAAAATGGGAGCTGGTCATTTGCCATCTCTAAAGTACTTGCTTCTTCTACTGCATCTCTCATTTCCCATTATATGTACTTTCTCTGGATTTGCAGCAGCAGCCAGCACACCCAGCGAAGCCAAGCTCAACAATGAAGAAGGTACCGAAACTTGCTCTCTGTTCAAGTCAATTAAGCATATATATATATATAATTGTACTTACTTAATTAAGTTGGTTTAATTTGAATGATTTGAATAAACAGTGAAGACATTGAAGGTGATAGGGAGGAAACTGAACAAGACAGATTGGGAGTTTGGAGTAGATCCCTGCAGCGGAAATGGGAATTGGAAAGTGATGGACGAGAGGGATGGTTTTGAGAGCAGTGTAAGCTGTGATTGCTCTTTCAACCACAACTCCTCTTGCCACGTTGTAAGCATGTATTCCTCTATTCTCTTCTCTTCTTCACCATCGTCATCCCTCTCTTTTACTACTTTTCAATTGCCAATTCACTCACTGTTTCTGGCTAATACACGTGGAACAAGTTCACATTTTTAAGTAACATAATATAAAAGGCAGACTTTTTTTTCATTGGGTGTTTTGACTTTTGAGGTGGAGTTGAACCTTACAATTGATCGATTGAATTTGGAAAACTTGACATGGGTATTTATTTCCAGTGCTTTGAAAGGTCAGAATCTCTCAGGGATTGTCCCACCCGAACTTTCCAATCTTCGCTA
This sequence comes from Acer yangbiense, assembly GCA_008009225.1. Taxonomy (NCBI): domain Eukaryota; kingdom Viridiplantae; phylum Streptophyta; class Magnoliopsida; order Sapindales; family Sapindaceae; genus Acer; species Acer yangbiense. The sequence continues at coordinate 44,115,151 of CM017769.1, read as the reverse complement.
CCTTCAACACTTGTAAGCAAATTCAAATTCAATCTTCATTTCTTTTCACTGAACCCTTAATTCACTTGTTGTGAATTGTGATTCTGCAGGGACCTGAGCCGCAACGTCCTCAGTGGTTCCATACCTCCAGAATGGGCTACTATGCGTTTGGTCGAGCTGTAAGCATCTCACCATATATATAATCATTTCAACTATTTTTTCTGTAATTTAATTAACTTATTAAAGTTGTATGCTTTGTTGCAGCTCCTTCATGGGGAATCGATTGACTGGTCCTTTCCCAAAAGTTGTCACCAAAATTACCACCCTCCTAAACTTGTACGTTTCTGGTGACACTCTGTTTGCATTTTAATTGTTCCATTATAACTTATTACAAATGATCCTAACAATTTAATGGGGTCTAAATTCTAAACAAGATATTCTGATCCATCCATGTAACTTTTCGGTTTAAATAGTTTATCTGAGGCAGATAGACGGCTTGACATGTTTGGATTAGATATTTTCAGCTCAATATATGATTTCTCTATCATTTTAGAATAAGCTAAACACAAACACATCCATATTACAGGAGTATCGAAGGGAACCACTTTTCAGGACCCATCCCACCAGAGATTGGAAAGTTGATCAATTTACAGAAACTGTAATTTCTTTCTTTTCTTTCGTGTAATTCAGTTAAGGAATTTGAGCCAGCTATCCCAATTCTTTGATCAATGACATCAACATTACTGTTATCATCTTTCTTCAGAATTATATCATCAAATGCTTTCACAGGAAGATTACCAGCAGAACTTGCCAAACTGACCAACTTGACTGATATGTAAGTGGACAATCCCTAATGGTTGTTGAACCAAAGATGTACATAATATACTATGTTATATTAATCATAGTAATAATATTTATATCAGATTTTAGTTGATACATGTTTATTATATTGTGATTTACATTAATTTTTCTATAGTTACAGTATGATCTATCCTAGATTTTAAAAGATAACTGATTTTTTTCAGCAAAACTGATAAGTTTTCATCCCTTTGTTACATTTTAGGAGGATAAATGATAATAACTTTTCTGGGAAGATACCTGAATTCATCAGTAATTGGACACAAATTCATAAATTGTAAGCTGTCTATACCGTATTTGTATATGTCGCATTTGGACTTTCAGCTACTACTAAATGCAGTTTCTTATAGTTTTTTTAATTTTTATTACAGACATATCCAGGGTTGCTCTCTTGAGGGGCCCATACCTTCTAGCATTTCTGCCTTGACGAGCTTAAGTGATCTGTATGAAATTCTAACTCCTCTATTGTTTTGTCATCACTAATAAAATGTGTTCAATAAGTGATAGATTTTCCTTTATAATCTTTTTAGAAGGATTAGTGACTTAAAAGGCAAAGAGGCTGCTTTTCCGCCATTGGATCACATGAAATCAATGAAGACATTGTGAGTTAAATCCTCATGATTTATATTTCTTTCTGTTCTACTTATATTCTTGAATTTGTACGCATAAAATGCACACACACTTAAATAAATACTCTGTCTAACTGTTGAATGCAGGATTTTAAGAAAATGCTTGATACATGGAGAGATCCCAGATTATATTGCGCATATGAAAAAACTGAAAAACCTGTAAGTAATTTTGCCAATGACTTTGGGTCTTCTCACAGTCAGTGGTTCTTAATGAAACTTGAACCTTAAATACTATAATTAGCTTTCTATTTCTCAAGAAATGGCTTAAAAATCTCCACAATTGTTTGAGTTATTTCATTGTGATTGAAATTCGTATACACCTGGCTGTATCCATGCAGAGATCTCAGTTTCAATAACTTGACTGGTGAAATTCCTAAAACATTCATACAACTGGCAAAAGTAGAATTCATGTGAGTGGAAGCCCTGTTAATTTTTATTTTTAATGTGTATGTTTGTGGAAGCTAACATGAGATTATTATTATTTTTTTGTAGGTATTTGATGGGTAACAAGCTTACCGGGCCTATACCTAGATGGATCTTAGAAAGAAACAAAAATGTGTAAGTATATTTCCTTAACTTTGATTTCCAGGTTTCAGCTTCCATTTTTGGTTTCCGAAGCTGTTGAAAACACGAAACAACTATCTAAAACTTCTATTAATTGCTTTGGAAGCTTCTTGAAGTATTCAGTTGTTGAGATTCAGTGGTACAACTGGAGTCAGAATGTCAGATGAAACTGATTCCTTATAAAGTTCAATAGTCTCATGCCATGTGAAGCAACATTAAGTTTCAGTTACAAAATAACACAACGTTATCTTTCTCTGCGGTTGTTCCAGAATCATAGTTGGGATAATTGCTGATGTTAGTTCTTATTTTGATCTGCAGGGATATATCGTATAACGATTTCACCTCAGGTGCAACCGAATGTCTTCAAGGGAGTGTGTGAGTGTAACTTGAAAACACACATTCTTTCAGTTGTACATCCTTATATTGTAGTTATAGTTGTGAAGCCTTTTAACTTATTTTTGCAGGAACTTAGTGGAGAGCTACTCCTCGTCAGCTGATAAATCGTAAGAATCTTGTGCCCGTGTCATAATATATTTTTATCAGGATATAACAGGATTAACATTTTCATTGCTTGTGATTTTCATACAACTCTAAACTTAATTTCCTCGTCTCTGTACTATAAACATACTGCAGCTGGTGATAATACTTCATGTCTCATTTTTCTATGTTACAGAAGTAAAGTTCATCCATGCTTAAAACAGAACTTTCCATGTTCTGCTTCTAGAGATCAGTGTAAGTCAGTTTGGCCTTTTAATCTTCTAGTGTGACAGTATGAGGAAATATTAATATATAGTCAGTGTGTACATGATTTTTCTTGAACCAGAGTTTTACACTGACTTAGTACGTAGTTGGTAAAATATTTTAGGGGAAAGTACTTTGCATGACAATTTAGCAGTTGAACATTGAGATTTGACAGAGAGTAAAAGGTGATGCAACAAATAAGGAAATTTATGTTTTATACTATAGTTATTCTAAGTAATTTGAAATTTCATCAATGATTCAAAAATTAATTTTAAACTTCTAAGAGTGTTACTGAGTGTTACCAGCTGATCATCTAGGATTTTGTTTCTTTTCTTGCCAAATTTATACTCAAGCCCTCTTTCGAATTGTCATTACTTAACAGATCGTTACTCCTTACACATTAACTGCGGCGGCAAGGAGTTTAACAGTAATAACACCAAGTATGAAGCTGATTTGGAACGAAGAGGAGCTTCTATGTTTTACAATGGCGTGACTGGCCAGAACTGGGCATTCAGCAGTACGGGGAACTTCATGGACAATGATGTTGATTCAGATGTTTATATTTACACCAACACTTCAACTCTTTCCAGAGTATCTGCAGTCAATCCAGAACTTTATAGAACAGCACGCGTTTCTCCTCTCTCTCTCACTTACTACGGACTCTGCCTTATGAACGGGAATTACACTGTTAAACTCCACTTTGCAGAGATTATTTTCACAAATGACAGTACATTTAACAGCCTGGGGAAGCGTTTATTTGATGTGTACATCCAGGTAACTATACTTTAAACCATACACAAATTTTTCTCTCTCAGAAAAGAAGAGATTACCCTCTGAATATATATTAATTGTTTGTGTATAGGGTAAGTTGGTCCTGAAAAATTTTAACATTGGAGATGAAGCTGGCGGGACTGGTATTCCTATTGCAAAGACATTTACAGCAGCAGTGACCAGTCACACATTAAAGATCCACTTGTACTGGGCTGGAAGAGGGACAACAGGCATACCATTGAGAGGATTTTATGGTCCTTTAATATCTGCTATATCCGTAGATCCAAGTAAGTTATTGTGACTTCATAGTTGATCTTTAACATGCAGGTCTTCTTATGTAGGCCAAGAATAATTGATCTTTAATATTTCTGGAATAATTGGGTTGTATCCTGTCCTGGTACTTGAGTGAATTCCCATTAATATTGATCAGTACCTTTATTTTATAAAGGCTACTAATCATTTCTATGTTAAATACAGCAGCATTAATGGATTCTAATTGCATCCCTATAACTTGTGTCAAAAAGATTACAGTCAAATCTCAGTAACTGAGGCTTACTAAAGAGAGTAGATGAATGAGGAGAGTTTATTATCCTATATAATGTTGCAAGATAAGGAAAAAGTTTATAATATCCATTTATGATAGACAATAGAAAAAGCTATCCAATTGGAACTAAGTTCATGGTAATTAGCGACCTTAATGGAAAAGGAATTCAGTGATCTCATATGTTGTATTTAGTTGACTTGCCCTTGCAATTGATTAATTGGAGATAATGCCTCTTCTTGCACAGACTTTAAGCCTCCTGTAATTAAGGGCAAAAAGAATTATGTCATGATAGTGGCTGGCATGGTGGTGACAGCAGTATTATTTCTCGTCTTGGTCTTGGTTATCATGCGGATGAAAGGCTGGCTGGGAGGCAAAGACTCAACAGATAAAGGTAGGAACTACTCCATTGAACTCTATTCAAGATGCCATAAGTCCAGTATACTATCATTTCTTGATCAAATTTCTACTCAAGCATATCGGTTAGACCACCATAACAATATGCTAATTAGAATATTCATTTGGTTATGTCAGTTTGACTATAAATAATTTCTTCAAACATTATAATGCCATCAATTTTCTAAATTATAAGGTACATATTATCTTTTCCACTGTTCCTGCATCTGAGGATTCGAGAAAAATTATCAGTACTTGTTCTTATGATAACTTTCGTAGTGACTAGTGGGTCCTACATGAACCCAAGTGTTGTATATTATCAATATCACAAGATCCGATATCATGACAGTGAAATAAATCCAAAAACTTAAAAGGTATTAAGTGGGAGATCTGAACAGGAGTATGCAGTCATACGAAAACCAATATAAACCAATGTGCAATTCTCTTATAGGTACAGAGTGTTTGTATTGTGCACTTAAGTTTTTTCTTGAATTGTCATTATAAATTTGATGTCATGTCATGCTCTCTTCAGAAAAATAGTGTCACTTTACTAGAACATAAGTAAATAATACATCAGTGAAGTCTCAACTCAGGTTTACAGCTTTATCTTCAACTTCTGCACCTCCCTTATATTTTGGTTGCAATCATGACTTTATGTAATCTTTGACTAAATTATCATATACGTACAAAATTATGAAGGGTTATCTTTTTTTTTTTTTGGTAAATAGCAGACTTAAATATCTCTGTACTGATATTATACTGCATTATTGGCAGAGCTGAGAGGTCTTGATCAACAAACAGGATTATACAAACTAAAACAGATTAAAGATGCTACCAAGAATTTTGATGCAGCAAATAAAGTTGGGGAGGGTGGTTTTGGTTCAGTTTATAAGGTAATGTTATGTTTCATTGGTTGAATTTTATTCCACATATTCTTTAATGTGCCATATGCAGTAGAATAAATATCAAGACTTCCTATGGTTCACCCAAATAATGAACGTGCTTTTAAGGAATTAGGGCCCGATCAATTATGAACAGTCAACCATGAGTTCTGCAACCATTTGAAGCGAATGTCGGCTATCAATAGCCAAGTAGGTTTTATTCTTTCGTATTTAAGTCGAGAAACTACAGCATGTGCTAAACTGAGTAGTAATTTTTTGTGAGCTACTAATGTTTCAAGCACTTTAGATAGCAAATTCTCCAAAATATATTAGTTAACATGTAGAAACATCCAATTAGGAGCATGAGGCAAGAAACTTCTATTCTGAGTGACAATTTACTAGGATGTGTAATTCTCTTATGCATTTGTCTGATATAATTCATTAATTTGCTATCATTGAGTCTGAAATGAAGGTATTCATTGGAATGCAGGGTATATTATCAGATGGGACTGTAATAGCAGTGAAGCAGCTCTCTTCGAAATCTAGGCAAGGAAATCGTGAATTTGTTAATGAAATAGGCATGATATCTGCATTGCAGCATCCAAATCTTGTAAAGTTGTATGGATGTTGTGTTGAAGGAAATCAGTTGTTGCTAATCTACGAGTATATGGAAAATAATTGTGTATCCCGTGCTCTTTTTGGTAATCTTTGAACTTTTAATGGTCCATGTGTTCCACTTCATCTATTTGCAATCTTTAACTTTTATCCTAAACTCTTTACAGGAAGGGATGCAGCAAGCAGAATAAAACTACATTGGCCTGCAAGAAGAAAAATTTGCATGGGAATAGCTAGAGGTTTAGCCTACCTTCATGAAGAGTCAATAATAAAAATTGTGCATAGGGATATCAAGACAAGCAATGTCTTGCTTGATAAGGATCTAAATGCTAAAATCTCAGACTTTGGTTTGGCAAAGCTCTACGAAGATGACACTTCTCACATTAGTACACGGGTTGCTGGAACCATGTAAGTGATGAATTCAATTAGAACCTGTGACTGTGTCTTTATCTAGTGAGTAAACCGTGCATTAATACGTGGAGTCTCCAAATTGCTAGACTTTAAAATAACCGGTACAATGTCTTGGTCTATATAGTTTTAAGTATAAGCAGTAAAGATAATCAACCATGCCTTCCTTAGAGCCAACTTAGCCCCACATTATTCTTCCATCAAGACTCGGTTACTCTCGCCTTTTATTTATATATTTATTTTGAGTGACTTGCATGCATGTCATGGGAAAAGAAATAGAATTTTACATAGTATGCTGACGACTTTTATTTGTATATTTATTTTGAGTGACTTGCATGCATGTCATGGTAAAAGAAGTAGAGTTTTACATAGTATGCTGAAATGTTACAATTGTGCAGAGGTTATATGGCTCCCGAGTATGCAATGCGTGGTTACTTGACAAACAAAGCAGATGTATATAGCTTTGGAGTTGTTGCATTAGAGATTGTGAGTGGAAAGAGCAACACAAACTTCAGGCCAAATGAGGATTTTGTTTACCTTCTTGACTGGGTAATTAAATTTTGCTTTTGCAACTTCTTTCTGTTTAAGCCTTTGTAATTGCTTTGATAATTACTAGCTGGACTGGTTGGTTTGTTTCAGGCCTATGTTCTCCAAGAGAGAGGAAGTCTGTTGGATCTAGTTGATCCAAACTTGGGTGCAGAATATTCATCGGAGGAGGCCATGGTGATGCTTAATGTGGCTCTCTTGTGCACAAATGCGTCCCCCACTTTGAGGCCAACAATGTCTCAAGTGGTGAGCATGCTTGAAGGCCGAACTGTCGTTCAAGACCTGCTCTCAGATCCTGGGTTTTTAGCCATTAATTCAAAAGTTAAGGCCATGAGAAATCACTTCTGGCAAAATCCAAGCCAAACACACAGCTTCTCAACAGATGGTCCTTGTACTGATAAATCAAATTCAAATATAAAATCAGAAGAAAGTGACCCTCCTTCAAGACCTACTTCTGTTCGGTATGATTAAGTATATAATCTCATGAGAAAAGTCTAATTGTATATTCTCTCTATGTAGTTTAAGCTTTCTAAACACTAAACAGCACCAAGTTCTTAATAAAATTGTTTTGAATGTCTAATTGATTATAACATTGTTGATAATTTCATTAACTGAAGATTCAATTATATTTCCTGTCCTGTCACCTGTGTGATTGATGTTAGTGAATACACAACAAATGTATTAAAACTGTGAATAGGCTTACAAATTAATCCAATTAATTTTAAAAAATTACAAACCTCCTTAATAGCTACTAGTAGCTATCGGATTAATTACCCAAATCCAATTAATTTTTAAAAAAATTGGCTGCTCTGAGATAACTCCCATGTCTTGTGGAGCTTCAGAAAATCATAGTTTTCTGGACCTACGACCTTGAAAGTATTGATTATGAGAAATGTAAACAAGCCTGTCTACAGAATTGTTCCAGCAAAGCAGCTATTTTTCGCTATGGTTTGAACTCTTCTGTTGGTCAATGCTACTTACCATCCCAAACAATGGAATCATTATAACTAGACTGCATATGTGAAGGTACAGAGGTGTCGAGTGTAACACTCCTAGCTGATGCTTTGAGGAATTCATCATATGTGGCCGGAAAAATATTGACCGCTCTCGGCCTGAGGAAGACATGCATGATGCATTTGCAGTGTTTTCAAGAAGAAGGCGGAGGAGGAACATTTAGCGGATTTGATTGACAAATACAATGAGGATATGCAAATACATGGAGAAGAAGTGATAAATATGATGAAGGTTGCTGCATGCTGTTTGCAAAGTGATTTCACAAAGAGGCCTTCCATGTCAATGGTAATCAAGGTCATGGAGGGAGTTTCGGAGATTGAACATAATCTTGATTATAACTTCTCCAATCCACCATTAGCAAGAGTCGGTCACCAGGAAGTGAATGTTAGTTTCAGTACAACTCCTTTGTTGCCTTCAGTTTTTGTCGGGGCCAAGGTACAAATTTACCATCTTTTATAAGTTTTATCTTTGTTTCATGATAAAGAGTTTCAATTCCTTGATTATGATTCAGATCATCATCTTCTCATATTTGTACCTCTCTTATTTAAAATGCAGAGTCTAGCTCTAGCTAATTTTACTTTTATAATTCCTTTTTCTTTCAAATCAAAGTAATTGTTCAACTAAATCTTGTTAGAATCGAATCAATAACACATAGCAAAGAAACAAAATTGATAAGCTGTTTAATTCACACCAACCATCAGCAGATCCAGGCTTCCAAATTTGCTCATAATGGGGATTAAAGGCATCTCGAACAAGCCTTGCCATTCCCAGATACATTTTTCAGCTATTGGGCGTCGCAGTCTGCTATCAGTGGGGGAATAAATCTGCAACCTTGAAGAGTCTGCTCAAATATATGACCCACTCTCAGCAGTTTTTCCTGCACACATTTAAGGATTCAATTTAATCAAAATAAGCTAAACATCACTAGACTGATACTCCTTTGAGAATCAACTTTCTCATTCCCCGATAAAATCTGGGTAGTCTGTTATGTACCTCATCAAATGCTGCACCAATCATTTGGAGACCAACAGGAAGACCAGCAGCTCCCCCTTCAACAAACCCACATGGCAAAACCAATGCAGGTAGTCCTGCCAAGTTAACATTGACCTGTTTCAAGTATAAAATCTCTCAACATGAGAACCATAAAACCAAAGAGAGCTTTGTCATGGATGCTAAAGAATTTGATTGAAATTTTAATAAAAGAGATTTTAAATAGAATAAAGATTGAAATCTCATGTGGAGATCAATCAGAACAATTAACAAGGAACATTTAAGATACCGTACGTTTGATATTGTGAGAAAACTATTATGCACACTTATATTAATATCTATTTTTCTCTCTGAAATTTACAAAATGGGAAATGCTTACGGTCATAATATCGCCTGCATACATTGCTAGTGGATCGTTTTTCTTTTCACCTATAAACATCATAAGTTATTAGGAAATTTTAGTATAAAAGTAATTACAGAAATGAATAATAACACAAGTAAAAGATTTAGTTTCCATAACAAAAATGAAAAAAAGACTACCGTCATACCAATCTTATAAGCAGCGGATGGAGCTGCTGGTGAAATTAGGATGTCATATTCATCCAAAGCAGTCTTGAAGCTTTTCTGAATCAAGGTCCTCACCTGATACAATATTGCAATCATAAATTTCTTCTTGAGCAGTGTAAACATCCTTTCAAAAGATCATGAGTTTTAAGCATAGAACCAGAGTATGAACAACTAAAAGCTATTTTCCACACTACATATTAATAAATTCCGAAAGTGGTAATCAGATTAATTTAAATTGGTAAAAAAATTATAAAATTGAAAGATTGTGAGAACATCATATAAGTCCCAAGTGCTATGATTTCCCAGGTTGCAAGTGCCAAAAGCTCATGAGTCTTGAACTGATAAGCAGAGAAAGTTTTGGTTCTACAGATTAAATATCATGGCAGCGGAACTACTCCTGGCCACCTTATGCATCTTCATCAAGTTAGGGCACATCATCCATCCTACAAGCGAAAATACTAGTAGAATGATTGCGGTACCTGCTGGGCACGCTTGTAATATGCATCATAGTAACCAGCTGAAAGGCCATATGTTCCCATCAAAATTCTCATTTTCACCTGCATTAAGTTTAAGCAAAGTTTGATTTAAAACCAATAAATGCTAAAAATCTAGATTAGATTTTTCCCTTTAGTAGCAAGTGATAAGTAAATAAAATATATTAAAAATTCAAAATAAGAACCAATATGCTAAAATAAGTTCTTACAGCCACCTCAGTACATACCTCGGGGCCAAATCCTGTAGCTCGAGAATCTCCATAAAGTGCATTTAGCTCATCAGCAGTAGCTTGGTTTCCATATCTGGATATTGATGTAAGCAATTAGATAGGAACAAAAATTGATCTATAATACATTCTATTAATGGAGGGTTGGAAACATTAATTCTCTTCCTTGTCCACTCTCCATGGTAATCTAAAAGAAACCTTCAGGCCCCATAGTTATCGAGTTTGTTCAAATGATCTTATCTTTCAACAAAGATTCAAATTGCTTGTTTTTGGACTTCAAAGATTAGCCTACCAAAAAAATTTATCCTCCCTCCAGTAAATTTACAAAGAGAAGTACAGTTTGTAGACATATGTATGCACTGACTTGAGCCAAATATATCATCCAAAATCAAATGGGGTTTACAAATGAGAGGTAAATTTTGATAAATCACCTGACACCATCATAACGTGATAGGTTGGAAGAAGACTCGGATGAAGCTAGAATATAGTAGGCAGGTAAGCCGAGGGAAAAAGAAGGCAATGATACCTGATAAATAACTTAAAGAAGAAAAAATAATCAAAAAGCACATAATATGCATGGACTTCAAAATACAAAAGTATAGGAAAAGGCACCTCTGACAAAGTACATCCTAATTCTTCCAGATGCGAAACAGCACCGAGGACTGCAGATTTGATTCCAATGTCAACACCATTATCAAGTGTTTCACGAATCAGACCAATCTTCAGTCCCTTCAATGGTTTTGAGTCCAAAAGTTCGGTAGAAATAAATTGAGATGTGTAATCAGGCACCTCCTGTAAAGTGATAATGGTACAAAATTAAAACATAACACTTGACAAGGGTATCCTAAACTCAGGGTATCCTAAATCCGAAATAATGTGGTACCACCAACCCCAGTGCCTCACATTCTAGCATCTAATTCCAAAGTAATATTGTTTTCAACTTTCAGAACATTTTAGATGATGATGCACATGACGCATAGAGAAAAATTTAGAGATAGCCTAAATGCTTAACACCACACAAAAGAAACACACACCCGTTTGCTACTAGTGGCATCAAGTCTATCATAGCCAGAAATTGCAGTAAGAAGAATCCCGGCATCAGCAACTGATGAACCAAAGCAACCTATGACATCGAGTGATGATGCATAGGCCATAAGCCCATATCGTGAGACGCGCCCATAAGTTGGCTTCAAACCAACAACGCCACAAAAAGACGCAGGCTGTCTCACACTTCCACCAGTATCACTACCCAGTGAAACCACGCACTGTCCAGCAGAAACAGCTGCAGCTGAACCTCCTGATGATCCTCCAGGCACCCGTGAAACATCCCAAGGATTTGCAGTCACCTAACGAATGAACAGATTGCATCACCTGAGTAAATCAACTCAAGTTACCAATTTTAAGTATTGCAACATTAATTAACATAAGCAATAAAAATTCAAAATTGTTTCTATTGATAACCAAAACCAGATTCTTTGAAATAGAATAAACCTGAAAAGCAGAAGCTTCAGTGGTGCTGCCCATGCCAAACTCATCCAAATTAGTCTTACCAACAACAATAGCACCCAATTCCTTGAATCTCTTGACAGCAGTAGCATCGAAGGGTGGACGGTAGTTCTCCAAAACCTTGGAGCCAGCGGTGGAGGGCATGTCCATGGTACAAATATTATCTTTGACTCCAACAAGGACTCCAGCGAGGGGACCAATGTTTTCATTTCTCTCAATTTGGTGGTCGAGGGATTGTGCCTCGTTGAGTACTTGATCAGAGACGTGGAGGAAGGACTTGAGGTGGGGCTCCGTGAGCTTGAGACGGGTCAAGTAGGATTCGGCTAGCTGGGTAGCAGTGACGTGGCGGGAGAGGAGGGAGTGGCGAATGGAGAGGATTTGGGATTGTGGGGGTGAGGAGGTGGAGGATGGAGGTTTGTCGGTGATGGGCTGCGACGAACATAGAGTGGGTTTTGAGTGAAAAGAGCGGGATTTGGTGGTGGTGGAGGAAGACAAGAAGCGAGAGAGAGAGCGTGGAGGATGATGATGGAGTGTTGTCGATACCATTGTTGAGTACTCGAGTTGAGACTTGAGACAGTGTGTGGAACTGGGGGGTTTCAAGTTCAAGTGTTCAGCTATATCAGGTAAGAGGTTTTGCTCCACTTCCACCCACTTGTCCAAACAATTTGGGCTTCCACCCACTCGGGCTTGTCCAAACAATCATAAGTTTTTAAGTTTAAGACTAATATTAATTTTTTATATATCAAAGTAGCTTAATGGCTTAAATCTTGGCCGTTTCAATCGTATTTTTTTAATCCAATTTTTGTATGTCCAATCAAATACCGGTAGCCAATAGTGAACCAGTCTTACATTAACATCAAATTGAAACATCAATTATATCATTTGCTAAAGCACTTCAAATAATCAAATTATATGGTGCTGAAATTTGAAATAGGTGACAATGGAACAATTTTTTTCTTTTTCTCTGTTCGAGTAATAGGCAAAAGGTCTATAGGCAACATATTACGAGCACTATTGTATACCATTGCAAACAAATAAGGAAAAAAAACAAGAGGCTTTGGGTAAGATTCAGAGAAAATACATCACCAATTGTTGACAACCAAATTAATATAAAAATCCATCACAACATCATAATTACTTAGCATATTATCAGTATATTGTGTAGGCTGTATAGCTTTTAAGGATAAAGCTTTACAGATAATCCAAAAGATCTTCTTGGTTCTGCACATCCCATATAACGACTTTACCATCCAATCCTGTTATATCATAGTGTAAGCATTAGTAAAACCACAAAAACGAGACAAAACAAAAAAGGCTGAGGAAGAAGCTACTCAAAATATATTTTCACTAACCTGAGGTGCTGAATCGAGTTGTTCTTGATGTACTTCCCTCCCTAAGAGGCACAATACAACTACAATACCCAAAACACAAAATTTTAGCATGGGTGGTCAACCCGATTCCACTTTTACATTTTCCTTATCCAGCATTATATGCCTTATAGACAAGCAATATTCGTAGTTAAGGAGAGCCACTCATGGGAAAACAAAGGAATGTCTTATGGTATATAAGTATAAAACACCAGCTGTAATGGCAAACAAAGAGAGGTTGTTATGTACTTACTTTATGCAGTTCTCATGAACACCTCCACTTGTTCTCGAAGTTTCAACACCATCATTGCTCACTCCATATTTTGATTGGCCATAAAATTTTCCAAATGCTCCAGAGAACTGGAAAAAGAGGGGGGTAAATGGGAAAATAATCTAAAGTTAACAATGTTGCTCCTCTTTAAGCCTGTAATATTCCATGAATGTAAAAGAGCAGAATGCAATGTGTAAACAATACAAATATTGAGTTCATATTAGCTAAGACAGTAAGTTTTCATGAGTTCACACATTTATTTTGATAAAACACTCAGAGTTACATGTGAAAGTAAAATCTTTTCATGCTAACAAAGAAAACAGCAGATACTTTAACATGTGCATACCTGTGATCCATACTTTGAACCTGACGATGGTGTTTTCCGTTCACCAAGGAATTTAATAAATCTCCTGGTGAGAAAAAGGGGAAAACAAAGAACATAAAGGTTAATTTAATCTCCTCCTAGAAAATAAGAACATGTCAGCCAAAAGCATCACCAAGCTTGTAAATATGCTCAGGGTGATTATGGAAACTTGGGATCAAATCTCGCCTTGATTAGGTAGGTCAGGAGATTATACAAGGCATGAAGCCCACATCCTATTGTTTAGGTCAGTCTGACGATCTAAAATCATCAAGCCCCCAAAACACAACACTCGATAAACAAAATACATGCATATAACTAAGTTCAATAAAAGTGGATGAATTTTTAACCATAATAAAAGTCAGATTTGGATGTACCATATTCCTGTTTCATCAGCTGCAAAAACCATTGGATTGCAATCAAATCCCACACCTATGACCATTTTCTCAGATACAAATAGGACCTAAAAATATGCCACATGATGATCCACAGTGTCCAAATATCATATCAAGTTAGTAAACAATATGTCAAGAAAATAAAAGATTCTCAAAAGGCTAGCAGAGTGGATGCTGACCCACATCACGAAGAGGTAAATCACGGAATGCAACATTTTGTGCTAGAGGAGAAGGGCCAACATCATCGACAAAGTAAATCATAGAATTATGACCTGCACAGTACCATAAACGGCAGATACATGAGGAGAAGAACTATTTCAGGAAGCTCTAGGCCTCTAATATTAGATACAACCATTCAATTTCTTCCACTATTAGAGTAAACAATTGGCTGAAAGTAAGTTAAAATAGTATTTCCAGGCGATGACAACCATTTAACAATCAAAGAGATATTAATATTGACCCAGATCTCCTATAACAGTAATCCACAAAAGAGACAATCAATTGAACAATAAAACTAACCAATCATGCTTCTGGTTCATAGATGCCATGGCATAAATTTAAGTTCCGTAAGTAACAAGTAGTAAAGAGACATTTCTGACCTACATAAGCTAAGGTATTGCCACTTGGTGACCAATTCACACCAAATGCCCAGGAAAATGAGAGATCAAGCTGAACAATTAGCTGTTTCAACAAAAAGGAAATTAATTAAGGCCACGATGCTTTGGCAGGATTATAAATTTAAATGCAAACTAATCCTAAGAAATGTTCCAATACAATTAAATGCAACATGTAAAAAGTTACTTCTAAAAGAGGAAAGGAACAAATATTAAACCTCTCCAAATTTTGAATCCGAAGTCATCCCCGTTTTTGATTCCCTGTATCAATGGATAGACCCTTAATAATATTTTGATCATATAACAAGGAAAGGAAAGGGAGAGAGAGAAAAAGATATAGAAATAATGCTCCTTAGCTTTACTGAACATACCGTGTATCAACACCTTTGATAAAGGTGGAAAACACTCTGCATTTTCCATCTGTCGATGTTGTCGCAAGAAGAATCTATAATCATAACAACAGAAGACTGAGAACAATTGAGGCAATTTTGAAACAATAATCATCCAACTACCAAACCCATAATTGGATAACTTATCAATGAGTTAGAAATGAATAGGGTAAGAAAAAGGGAAAAAATGATGATCATTTATGAACTATTTTAAATTATCAGAAGCAAATATTAATCCAATTTGTGACCACAACCCTCTGTTTGACCCCTTTTCACCAAGGATTAAAGGATAAACGACATATATATTTAATTCCCAATATTCGTCATATCCAAAAAAGAATTTACTAATATCTTGATAAATTTCCACCTCAATAAGCCAATTTGCTTCTATTTTAACATGAAAACCTCTTGGTAGGGAACTTGCATCTATGCTTTAGATTTCATATCTTCATTCAACACAGCATACTTACATTCTATAAATGTAGAGATCAGAACCGACAACTGCATAGGCACCCAAACAACTCATGTATAGTTCATCATTACATTACCAACCATCAATATTAAAAGTACGATCCAGTAGCTTGCACCACATCCTACTGTCATATCCAAAATCTTTTTAAGAATTTTCTTCTGAATAACACCCATGAAATCCCCGGTTTAAGAGATAGGATTTACATTTGATAACATCTGTTTCAATTCACTTAATAACACGTTCAAACCATGACTTCAACAACAAATCTACACACACAGGCAACTACTTTTCAAAATGCTCAAAAAATACTTGCATAAATAGATAGTAGGAAATACTCACATTATTAGGATGCCAAGCAACGCTCGTCACAGAGGAATCATGTTTCTTCCTTATAAGTTTACTGACCCACCTGGAGATAACTATGTAAATTAGGTTAAGATAATTCCAATTACTAAAAACATCAGTCATTTCTAAGACATGACCATGCATCTTAATACAGCAGAACTCAAGCAGTACACCCAAGTACAGACACCATTAACCAAGTGCCAGGATATAAATAAAAAAAAGGAAGCTGTAAATTAAAGGCTGATTACCAGTTATTCTCTTGCTCATAGTAACATATACAAACAGTTTTGGCGCCACTCCCAACAGCAAACTTGTTTTCTATAAAAATAATATGATGATTTAAACATTAGAATCAAACATAAATGTAAAATACATGCAAGAATGATATATTTAAAACATATAAATGCAAGCAGTTTATAATTAAGTAAACTCTGTAAAGAGAGTACTAAAAAGTAAAAACAATGTTTCAACTTTCCGGTGTGCTCTGGCATCAACTCACAACTGGTTTCAGACTTTCAGTACAGTGCAAGTGCAAATATGCAACAAGGTGCAAGAAAGCTAATACAGTAATAACATATCGAACTGATAGACCTCTTTTTCCCTCTCTTTTAAAGGGATTCATGGGGAAAGGTCCACACCAATAAATATGAAACGATTAGTATCACTTAGATGGGAAGTCACTTGAAAAGACAAATGTGTGAAAAAATAACAATACTTAGATAAAGATTGGAACTTTGAGTACCTTTGGGACTCCACTGAGCACAAAGCGCGGCACGATTTAGCCTAAGGATAACAAGGGTTGGTACCCATTCTGAACCTTCTTGGTTCCAGACGTACCTTAAGTCAAAACCATAAATTTAGTAAGCAGAATTAAAAAAAAAAAAAAAAAAAACAACTTAAGAAAATCCAAAACTAGTGCTAAGAATTCTTCTCCCTATGGATAGCCAATACATAGAAAGAACTCTACATGTTTCAAAAATAAAAAATACTTACGAATTCCGATCATGCGATACTGTCACAATTTTGTTAGAGCTTGCACTCCAGTCTATCCCAGAAATGATTTGGTCATGCTGTTCCAGAAATAACAGAAACAAAGCTAGGATATTATATATATATATATATATATATATATATACCTAAAACACTATTTGATCAAGTCATGATCGGTGTTTACAGCTAAAAACATAAAACTTCATATCCCATTCATTTATTGAAACTTTTAGATATCAAATTTCTTGCAATCACTCAAGCATCCCTAATTTAGGCATCAAGAGACATTTACAACTAAATTAGAAAAGAAAAATAGTACCTTTTTAAGAACATGCAACTTCTCCCACTTGTCTTGAAACAGTTTATAGATGTGAACTTCATTATTATTTGGACAAAATGCAACCACTACAAGGAAAATAAAAAGAACATATTTTTATATTGAAGAAAACAAGACGAATATGTAGAATTAGATGCAATTCAAAGAAAATGGAACATAGCAGCAAAAGCTGAGAATCGATAAAGACAATGATAATAATAAAAAAAGAGTTACTTGAGTGATCGGAATTCCAAGCATGACAAGTGATGCACTGCGCGAACTGATGAACTTCGATCGCTGCCATTTTTGACGCTGTAGATATAAAGTTGCTCAACTCAGCTGCGAACAAGGGGATCTGAACTCTGAAGCAGAAATGAAATTAGATCCAAATGGAGCCAACTAATCAAGTATCAAGTATCAACACACGACGGAGGGAGAGGACTTTGGCGTAAAGGCACTCTCTGCTTCTGCGAAACGGTAACGTTTTTAGCTAATAATGATTGAACTACTGTATATATTATTTCTCGACTTAATATTAACTTTCTAATTACCAATACTAATTGAAATTTATTTAAGTCTTTTTTTAATGAAACAAAATTTATTTAAACTTTTAGAGTTTAGACACATAATACATGAGTTTTTACCATCAATTATTATTAATTTAAAACACAAATCAAAATTAAATTAGCTTCTTAAAATTTTAAAATAATCTAAAATAACATTTTTTTTTTATGGTGGAGATTTAGTATTGAATCACAATTTTTTTTAAAATGCGATAGATCACAATAAAAGAGATACAAACATGCTTATTAATATGGTAAAGATAAAAGTCACAAATTTTTATTATATTGAAGGATAATGATGAATTATAATATAAGATTGAAGTAATAGTGTAGACACGCTATGGGTGTCTATCACATTCAACAATGTATTTTTAAGACTAGTCACAAAATCTGATTAATTTTATTTGTGTATAGTCTTGGAAATTAATAAAGACCCAAATCCAATTAATTAAAAAGAATTACTAACATTCTTAATTGTGACTAAGCTGAAAAATCAATTGGAAAAAATGTAATATCTACTAGTAGCTATTAGATACAAGGGTAGTAATATGATAAGTATCGGTAGCAATCAGAAACATTTGAGTTTTTGGGAGAATCCATTTATATAATATCATTTACATTCTAATATAATTGAAAGAATAAAGTATTTCACTATTGTTGCTTCAATATTTTTCACTATTGGAAATTACGACTTCTTCGTCAAATAAACTTGTATTTTTTTTTTTTAAAGTAAAAAGCACTTCATTCAACAAAGAAATAATTAAAAAAGTTAGTTCATGTCATCTTTAGCTAAAAAAAAAAAGAGCCACTAGGAACATGGATAAAAGAAATATATGTACATTTAAGCTTTAGAGTAAGAATATCACAGATGATATTATCTGCATATCACAACTCATTACACGTATATTTACGACGCCCAGCGCATCCGATGTAAAGCACAAGGGAAAGAGACCCAAATCCTGTGTCATCTGTTTAGCTTCTGCTATCTCCACTGCTGCCACAACAACCTCACCCAAAACATCCCTAACCACAATTCCAGCTCCATACCTGCCTTAAAACTTAAAACTGGGTTGAGTCAAAAGTGGAATAGATTATAGTTTAATTAATAAAATTAGTGAGTGGGAATTGGCCACATCAGGCAGTTGGTAAATTGCCCACCAGACATAATGAGTTAAATGTAAAATTCAACACACAGTACAGTAAGCAACATCAAATCAAAGTAATAATAGTATCAAAAATTAGATGTATTCAAAGCTAACCTGATGCCATTGCTTGACACTAATCAACCGGAGCATTCACTTTGTGCAATCTTTGCACCTCGTTGGACTCGCCTCAATGCATTCACCTTCCTCCCATGAACTACTAAGAAATCCAGTTTTGCACTACTTTTTCTCCTTCTATTGGCCATGGTGGAATTACTAATTCCAATATTAGATTTTGTTTGAACAGATACAACTCTTTCGCCTCCCACTTTCCTTTCTGGCCTACGGTGTAACCTCAGTGATGCTTGGTTACCTGCACAAAGCCGGCCAAAGTAGTAAAGAGGATCGACATAACAAGAGGATGATGACACTATTCCTTTGATGTTTGTGGGCTGGACAAGCTTTATAAACTCCTCTATCTCTATAAAGCACAAGTGATCAGAATATGGAACTGAATATATATACTTATGAAACCGTTCAACAGATCCTAAATTGTCATTCAGCTTATCAATCTTGGCCCCATCATTTGCACTCCATTTTCTTCTGTTGTAACGAGCAGTTAAAAGAGAACCGAAAAGATTGTCATCTCCTTTGTGGGGTTTAACCACCCATGGAAGACCAGATGGCATGATTCCTATGGTTGGACGCATTGTATTTAATCCCTCTAAAGTTTCTATGCTGAAACTATAGCGAGGAACAGCTCGCACTCTGGTAAGAGAAGTGTTGGTTGTGAATATGTCATGGAACCCGAGGAGATGCATTGTGTGCAGGCGTTCTGGCCACACCCAAATCTGTAAACAAGAAGCAAGAAATACATTGTGAAAATCTGATTGGGAAAAACAGTGAAATTGTACAGAAGGAGAATAAAATACTGTACAGAAAGAGAATAAAATACAAGTTTTTGTACAATGTGAAATTTCCCACCAAGTAAAAAAAGTGCAGTTGGAAGTAACTCCGAGGCATCTAAGAACCATTATATAGTTATCAACAAATACATTTGCTCACAATTAAATCTAACAAATGATAATCCAACCCATCCAGTTTCCAAAAATTAATATCAACAAATGTTACATGTCAAGGTAATTAAACCAGAAAGAAAATGAGCTTCTAAATCAAGGGACTAAGTCCTAAGTCAGATCAAGTGTAACTCTGCTGCATGTGTCAAGGATTTTAAGCTTTTAAAGATACTATTGCAATAAAGATTATGTAAGTTCAGGTTCTCCTATATAAGAAGGATGACTACCTTTATATTGAGAACACGCGAAATGTGAAGTAAAAGTTCTTCCTTCCCCAAAGTGTCAATCCCAATGATGATGTCATGGTTCGGATGGGAGGCGATTATATCAACAACCTGTTTCAGCAGGGATTTTAAACACCGATCAATACTAAGAATCAGACTATTGTGTTTAGGTTCAGTACTATGACCTAAATTCAGTAGATAGTCCTAGAGTGAATTACTTATTTTGACAACCCAAGTTTCATATTTGCTTTTAATGGCATGTAAACTCTTAAGTTTGAAACGAAAATAAAAGTTAAAAGAAAACATTGCAGATACTTTAAAGTTTATACAATCCTCCATGAACAATAAGCTTCAATTGATATTTCAACAGTAATGTATATACTGTTTGAAAATTTTGCTTTTGACATGATTAAAAGCTATAACTAATTTAGAAGTTTCATTTATATTTTATCGCTCTTGTTCTCTCCACATACATATTTGTTGTTCATTATCATAGACTAAGACTATCATAGTTAACTTTGTCAGTAGATGACATAAATCTGATCAAAACACATCTTAAATTTTACTTTTTCAAGTGGTGAAACTCTATTTGCTTAGCAATTTCAATTTACTCAAACTTTATTTGTATCCCATAGAACATATGAAATATACAACGCAATATGATAAAGAATAAAAAATAAAGATGACATATCACATATCTATGAATGTGAAAATGCACCTGCTGAGCAGCAACTTGTCGAGGTGGAAAATCAAATGACGGATTACAAAATGTGTTGTCCAGGTAAAGAATGTCGACCACATTATCCTTTAGAGCTTTGATCAACGTCGTCGTTCCTGTTTTTGCTCTGTCGCTGCTCTTCTCCCACCGGAAATCACCGGTATATAGCAAACATCCAAACTCTCCGCGAAACAACAACATTACCGCACCTGCCACATATCAAAATTCATTTTTCACATCAATTAAGCCATTAACAAAATCGAATTTCCACTGATTTTTCGTCTTTTAGCGATTTATAACAATACAAATTCCATTCCATGACTAAATGATTAACCTAGAGAAAGTGTGACTTACCAGGACAGTGATGAGCATCGATGGCCATAACTTCGACGACCATTTTTTCTCTGGACGACGGAGAGATGAGGGAAAAGGAGTTCCAGTAGCCGACTTCGAGGACGCGGAGCAGCGAGAGGTTCAAGGCTGGGAACTTGAAAGGGAGGAGCTTGGCGGTGAGGCGGGAGCAAAAGAGTAAACCCCTGGCCCACGTTGAACTCAAGCCCTGAGTGCAGTCCGAGTGGAGGTGAGTCAGGAAGTATGCCTGGCTTCCTTGCGTCCACCGATCCACGGATATCAGACCTATCTCCATTGTCGATAAACACTAAACAGAGAGGAGGGGATCTTCACAATTTTGAATTTTTTCAAACGATTTCTGGATTTTATTGGTAGATATCTAGCTTGGAAACGACATCGTTTAATGTGCGAACGGTTCAATATTTCTTAGGACTAATTGCACAAACCTCCCCTAATTTTAGGCATAGTTGCATGCATATGGAACAAGTACCCATAATTGCACAAACGTCCCCTATTGTTAGTTGACTTCCGTTAACTCTAACCATTGGCCACAATGACTAAAGTGCCCCTAGTTACCTATTTTATTATTTAAATTAATAATTAAAAAACAAAACAGAAAAAAACAAAGAAAACAAAAAAACAAAATCAATCATTTTTTTTTTCTCTTTCATTTTCTTAACCCCAAAACACAACCCCAAAAATAAACTTAACAAAAAAAAAAAAAAAAAAAAACTCAATCCCACAAATCAAAACCAAAATTCAAATCCTCAAACAACAACCAAAAATCAAATCCACAAATAAAAACCAAAATCCATCAATACCATAACCAGTTAACTATATCCATTTAAAAAAAATAAAAAAATTACAACTTCAACCTAAAAAGTTAAAAATCCATTGTTGAAGTTCTAATTTTTTTTTATTTTTTTTTTAAATGGATGTGGTTAACTGGTTGTGGAATTGATGGATTTGAGTTTTTATTTGTGAATTTGATTTTTGATTACTGTTTAAGGATTTGAGTTTTGGTTTTCATTTGTTAAGTTTATTTTTGGATTGTATTTGGGGGTTGAAAAAAATGAAAGAACGGAC
This sequence comes from Acer yangbiense, assembly GCA_008009225.1. Classification (NCBI taxonomy): domain Eukaryota; kingdom Viridiplantae; phylum Streptophyta; class Magnoliopsida; order Sapindales; family Sapindaceae; genus Acer; species Acer yangbiense. The sequence continues at coordinate 44,092,744 of CM017769.1, read as the reverse complement.
AATGATTGATTTTTTTTTTCTTTATCTTTTCTGTTTCGTTTTTTAATTATTAATTTAAATAATAAAATAGGTAACTAGTGGCACTTTAGTCATTGTGGGTCAAAATTGTAGTCAACAGTTAGAGTTAACGGAAGTCAATTAACGGCAAATGACGTGTGCATGTTGTCCACATTTTCAGTGTATATAATTGAGGAAATCATTTTTGCATGTTAAAAAAAAAGATTCAAGTTATTTTGCATGTTGTCCACGTTTTCAGTGTATATAATTGAGGAAATCATTTTTTTTTCCTGGATCATATGCACCGGAAATCAAATATAAAAAAGGTTATTGACTTTTTTTTAAAAAAATAGGCTCATGAATTATATGCACCGGTCTCTATGAGAAATGATTAGGGTTTTTGTTTAAAATAAGGATTAAGAAATATGTTAAAAGAGAGATCTCTACACCATATCAGATTAGAATAAATTTGGAAATATATCTTATTTGGGAGGATAGACTTGGAAGAGAATATTTTAATTGTAATCCAGTGATTTGGAATTAAGTTAAAAGTTGGGATTTCTTACTTTATTTTTTAATTTGTTTTTTAATATTTTTAAGTTGTTCGATCACTTAAAAAAAACGAACAAAACAACTTAATAAGTTCAATTCAGACCTATTAAAACCTATATTGGTAGAAGATCTACTATAAATAGCTCTATTAGAAATAGAGATTTTGAAAAATATATATATAATTGTTTGGTTAGTAGACTTTTTTTTTTTTTTTTAAATGGCTATTTAGAGGAAGCACCTCCTTATGAGCTTTCGCTTAGTAGAGGTTTAAACTCTATTAGTCTTTACTCAGTTTAAAATAGACAATTTTAAAAGCTCAACCAAACAACTCTGAACAACTCAAATAGACGTTGATAGACATTTTGAGGCAATAGAAAACTCAATCAAACAAGCACTAAATTTTAAGTAGAAAAAACAAACAATCCTAAGACTTGAAAATGAAAAAAAAAAAAAAATCTTTCCCTTTTATCTCTCCCTTTCGGTCTTTCACAGCCTCCCTCATCTCTGCTACAGCCTATAGGATTTGGTCCCAAGGTATGTGCTGTAAGAACTTATTTCACCACACTAGTTCTTATTATGAATTTTTAATATATTTCATGTACTTATCCGTTGCTACTAAAGGGGAAATTTAGCATTTATGGGTTTTAAATCAAATTTTTACAAAAACTTAATGCAGGTCAAAATGAGAATTTTGATGGGAACATATGGCCTTTCAGCTGGTTACTAAGATTCATATTACAAGCGTGCCCAGCAGGTACCTCTATCCTTCTTGTGCCCTAACTTGATGAAGATGCATAAGGTGGACAATTACTTTTAGCTGTTCATACTCTGGTTATAGGTTTAAGAAGAAATTTATGATTGCAATATTGTTTCAGGTAAGGAGGCCCTTGATTCAGAAAAGCTTCAAGACTGCTTTGGACGAAAATGACATCCTAATTCCTAATTTCACCTGCAGCTCCATCCGCTGCTTATAAGATTGGTATGGCGGTAGTCTTTGTTTTCTTTTTTGTTATGGAAATTAAATCTTTTACTTGTGTTATTATGCATTCTGTAGTTGTGATGTTTATAGGTGTAAAGAAAAACGATCCCAATAAGAGAGGTAAAGAAGAGAAGATAATGCTCTGAATCATAATCAAGGAATTGAAACTCTTTATCAACTATTTTCTAGTAATTGGTAATCATGAAACAAAGATAAAACCACTTAAACATGGTAAATTTATACTTGCTTATTGTTACCTTGGTCCCGACAAAACTGAAGGCAACAAAGGAGTAGTACTACTGAAACAGACATTTACTTCCTGGTGACTGACTCTTGCTAATGGTGGATAGGAGAAGTTATAATCAAGGTTATGTTCAATCTCCGAAACTCCTTCCAAGACCTTGATTACCATTGACATCGAAGGCCTCTTTACAAAATCACCTTGCAAACACCATGCAGCAACCTTCATCATATTCACCACTTCTTCTCCATGTGTTGGCATATCTTCATCGTATTTATCAATTAAATCCTCTAAATGTTCCTCCTCTGCCTTCTTCTTGAAAACACTTAGCAAATGCATGTCTTCCTCAGGCCTAGAGCGGTCGATATTTTTCCTTCCACACAATATTTCCAAAACTACAACTCCAAAGCTATATGTATCTACTTTTTCTGTAATTACCGAACTGAGCCATTCAGGAGCCAAATATCCCGGAGTTCCTCTCATGGTTGTCACTATTTGGCTCTGGTCCCTATCAACCAGTTTCGACAACCCGAAATCGGCAACTTTTGCATTAAAGTTTTCATCTAAGAGTATATTTTGAGGCTTAATGTCTAAGTGGACAATCTTCTGCCTGCAGTCTTGATGGAGATAGGTTAGTCCCTTGGCAATGTCAAGGATGATCTTCTTTCTCTGCTGCCAATTGAGCACAAACCCGTCAGAACAATGGAAAATCCACCTATCCAAAGATCCATTAGGCATGTATTCATAAACAAGAAGCCTGTGTGATTTCTCAGCACAAAAACCAATCAGTCTGACCAAATTTACATGGTGAATGCTTCCAATAGTCTCTACCTCAGCTAAGAAAGATTTCTTGATTTGGCCTAATCCATCAAGACACTTTACTGCAATTTTTGTGCCATCGGTTAGAGTTCCTTCAAATACTGTGCCGAATCCTCCCTCACCCAGCTTCGTTTTGAAACTTTCTGTTTTCACTTTCAAATCTTCATAAGAGAATCTTGTGGGCAGTCCTGGCACTTGATCTAAATAATCTTCCTCAATATCGCCACTATTGCTTTTCTTCCAAAAGATAAAAACCACTATTCCAATTAAAACAAACAAGCCAGAGATGGATCCGAGGCTGATCGCCAATATTGTTTTGCTCTGGTTAGTCTTCTTCTTTCCACTAGGAGGACTCACACTCAGCAACAACCTCTGCACCTTCACATATGCAATAGAGATATAATAATTCCGTTGCCTGTCACCGTGCTTGAGCGAAAAGATTTCGGATGGTAAGTAGCATCGCCCATCAGAAGAGTTCAAACCATATTGAAAAATAGCAGCTTTGCAGGAACAATTCTGTAGACAGGCTTGTTTACATTTCTCAGAATCGATATTTTCAATGTCTGGCGTAAAGGAGAAGTAGGTGGTATCATTTAGCTCCAGAAAACTGTGATATTGTGAAGCTCCACAAGACAAGGGAGTTATCTCAGAGCAGCCAAGAGCAGGTTGCCTATTATCTATTTGCTTGAAATAGGTTGTTGTTTCACTTTCACCACTCGGACAAGTGCAAAGGCCACGAGAGCAGAGGCCATAGTTTCCACAAACCAGAGGATAATCGCATTCACCAAAAGACTCTTTGAAGATATCTGCCACTTCTTTCCACTCTGTTGGAATCCATTCGTAAACTCTCAGATGCCCATCGTTGTCCAGTCTCATGTATTGTGCAGATGATGCGTTAGGGACAGAAATCACCCTATCAGGTTGACTTGGTTCTGAAGAAAGTATGTAGAAAGCTAAGCTTCCATTCAGAAATCTAACGTAGCTGGGCTCTTTACCTGTTTTATTGCCATAGACTGTGGCTTCATAATAGGGCTGTGGAGGATTAGACTCCATGAAAGCAGCCAGTCCTTGATTAGTAACAGAAAGTGAAAACAAGCCTCCGCGACTCCAATTGGTTACTGAAATGCTAGCAGTAAGCTCCGGCCCCAACACCAACTTTTGTCCAGGAACCAACGAGTCTGTGGGATGATCAAAAGATTCCCAAACTGTATTGTTATTCTTGTCAAAAAGCACAAGGTTGCCCATCTCAGTCAAGTTTAATCCCACAACAGATTTACCACCGGTGTTGGTTGACCAAGCAATTGTACCGCCAACGTCTCGCAAGATCAGGTCTCCATCTGAAGTGAGGTCTAAGGTTGCATTGAGTTTAACAGGATTATCGCGATTAGCAGACCAGACAACTTGGGGGAATCCAGCGTATATCATCCCACCAACACTGTTGGTCTGAACTATGTAAATAGCGAAGAGATAAGTGTCACAGTTTCCGTTGCAAAAGAAGCCACAAGCATATCTTGGTCCAAAGCCTAAGGCCCACCTGAGAAGGATGGATCTCGCCGTTGAACCGTCTCTGAAATCTACAGAGTGAGGAGCTGATGGAGAGTTGGTCCATTTTGTAGAGAGGTTTGCTGTGGGAAAACCAAACGGTTGGGACTTAACTAAGCAACAAAAATAGTTTGTGCAAACAACAACAACAACAACAACAAAGCAGCAATTCCAGGTAGTGTTCATTGCACAGATCGAATTAGCCGTAGAGGAAGATTGATTGAAACAAAACTGGTGCCTGAATCCTGATTGAATTTTTATGGGATTGTAAGTCAACCTCTTAGTCTAACAACCCCATAAAATATTATCAAAAATAAGAAATATTTAATTAATTACAGTTCAGACAGCCAAGTTTGACTGCCTGCCAAGTGCCAACCCCAGCTCAGCCGGGAAAAGATCGCTTTCCCCCCTACTGTTCACCATATTATTAAAGTGAGGACAGGGTTTCCGAAAAATTGCCAGTCTACCCCCTGCAATGAAAATAATATTCAAACACCCCCTTCTGTTAGCTTTTTCAACTGAAAAGCTGATATAGTGGGTTAAAAGACGATTCTACCCTCCTTTGCCTTTAAGAAAAAGAAAATTAAAAAGAAAATAAAAAATCATAATTGAAAAAAAAATGATGGATCTCCACCGTCCATCTTTGAGATGGACGGTGAAGATCTCTTTTATTATTTTTATTTAATTTTAAAAACATAAATTAAAAATAAAACAAAATATAAAAACAATTTTTTTAATAATAATATACACATTTAAAAGCAATTTTTTTAATAATAATATACACATTTAATAAACATATTTTATAATAATATTTTAATTAATTTTAATTATGTAGACTAATTAAAAAATCCAACACACATTTAAAACAATTTTTTAATAATAATATACACATTTAATAAACATATTTTATAATAATATTTTAATTAATTTTAATTATGTAGACTAATTAAAAAAATCCAATCTCAGATATTAAATTTCTGTTTAAATTTAATAATAATAATAAGAAGAAATTAAAAACAAAATTAATTAAAAACGAATTTAAAAAAAAAATTGTGGAACAACAATATTCAAACTCACCTTCTTCATAGATTCTACAACAAACAAAATTTACATTTCACAAAAATTAAAAAAATAAAACAAAACATAAAATATATATATAATAATAATAAATAAAAAACAAAACAAATGATCATCGATCCATCTTCTTCTCAGATCATCTTACCACCACCATCATCGATCCAGTCCTCATTTTCTCGCCAACAAATTGTCACAATCAATTTTGCTTCACCAGTCAACCACCCAAATACACACTCAAACACAAATACAAAACCCAAACCTTTTTTGCTTCAATTTTGCTTCATCAGCAAAACACCCAAATACACACACACCACTCAAACACAGATACAAAACCCAACCCTTTACCGTTTCAATTTCGCTTCAATTTCGAGAGACCCAAAACACATATACACACACCACTCTGAAAGGGAGGAAACTGAGATTGAATCTGAGCCATTAATGGATTGAAACTGAGATTCGACAGAGGGAGAGGGAGGTTCTGATCGGACCATATTTACACCTATTTGAGGTCCCCATCTCCTATTTTTTGTACTCGTTTTTGAGCGTATTTTTTGTATATAATGTATTTTTGTGAGCCTTGTGTAGGTTATTCACCATAAACAAGGTATTTGAGCTTAATTGATGAGTTTTGGAAGTTATTTGGACTGAAATGGTAATAGCTCGTGCAGTACACCTATATTTCGGGGGCCATATCTTTCTCCTCAGAATGAACTAGGTTTCGTACTACCTATGGTTGGAAAGCCCCGGCTGTCCTCTTTCCAACGGTTTTTACGGATCACGATTCCAATATTTCTAAAGAAAGTTATGCTTGTTTCCGTAACGGTGCGCGATGCTGAAAACCACTGAAGAATTCCAGAGAATGGGCGCTGTACGGTCGCTGTACAAAAGGGCTGTACGTACAGCGCCCTGGGCGTAAATTTCACGATTTTTGGTCGATTTTGAAGGGCAATCTTGTCCTTTCACACCCCATTCGTGCCCTAACCTCCCAACTCTTTAAATACCCCCATTTGGGGTCTGAAACAAGAACTTTCACACCTCCCACACCCAAAAACCGAACCTCACACCTTTCTTCATCTTCTCCATCTTCTTCCCCAAATAAGTGAGAGTTTCAAGCTCCCATGGAGGATTTTCCTCCATGGGAGCTCACCATACATCTCCACCACCCTTTTTACACTACATCCACCCATCTAGGAGTAGATTACAAGAAGAATGGAGTGGTCTTTGGACCAAAAACGAGCTAGGAAATCAAGGAGAGCTTGGAGGAGTTGTCTTCAAGGGTTGTCTCCTTTAAACTCATTTCTTTTTGTATTTCTTGTTTTCTTGGATGTAATCACCAATTTGGGAATTTTGTAAACCTACACTTGTGCAATATATGTATGAATGTTTCTTAAATTCTTTGGGTTTTGTTTTGCTCTTTGCTAAATCTATAATTGTCTCTCTTATTGTGATACTCATGTGTGTGGAGGTCCGAAATTGACATGTATGCATGATTGGGATTAGGAGTAGAGTAATTTAAATTAGGAGTAGAGTAATTTAGTATCCCATAATTGTTTGTATGTTGATGGGGGAACCAAAATTACTATGTTTAAAATGATTTGAGTGTTTGAGTATTAGCTCCAAAGAGTGGGAAAAGCTTGGTTGATTATGCATTCATGTGCTAGATTAGGCTTGGGTTCCATATTCTTGTGCTTAATGGGTCTTTTTATCAAGACACAATTGCTCATCCCATGGCTTGGGTTTGGGTGATGAATTGATTTTGTTGAATGCCTTAATCAAGAGAATGAACCCTTAACTTGAATTGAATGTTCTTAATGATAACAATCAACTATTTGCACATTGTTGTTTGGTGAGCTTGTCCCATATTTAGCCATCCATCTTAGGGAGATTTGAGAGATAAGGAGAGAGCTTTCTCTATGAGAGAGTTGAGCATGCATGAGATTGGAGAACGCCGTAGTCGTCCAGTGGTAAGGACATCTCGGATTGACACCCGAGAAGACCCGGTGTTCGATTCCCGGCTACGGATGAGGGGTCTCCTTTCTATCCATTTTGTATTTCTTTCTTTGTATTTTTTTCTCTCCTTCGATGTGTACTTTCATTCATTAGGGAATTTATATAAACCTAGCATTGTTGCCTTTTTTGTTACATATGCTTGTTGATGGTTGAGTGGTCCTTTGAAGTGCTTAAAGCTTTCAAGTGGTTAGCCACCATTTGAATGAACTTAGGTTGTTGTGTGAAGGACCGAGAGGTGAAGCACTCAACGTGCACTAGTAGATTGGCCACTACATGTAGAGTCAGCGCGCGGTTTTGCATGTATTGTCGCTATGTGTGTCTCATAGTTCTTAAGGAACTCGAGTGCAGTTCGGGCAACCATCGAGAGATAGGTTGTTGGTGCATGTCGGTATAGCCGTTGTTGCTGGAGTGAGGACAATTGGCGAGGATTAAGTGAGCACGGCATTCAACATTGACTATGCATGTTTGTATGAAATTGTGTGATTGTTATGGTGGAGTCATTTACTTAGTGTAACCATTTATATGCCATATCTCTCACATCCATTCTACCTCTGTAAATACTTTTGTACATAATTTATCTTTTCATTGCAATATTTACATTTAATGCACACACACACCTCAATTTATATTTTCCAAATAAGCTAAGCTAGCGACAGTTGACGGATTCCACCTCCCTGCGGAACGATACCCTTGCTTGCACGCTATACTAGTCTCTTGACTCGTGCACTTGCGAGGTTGAATGTAAAATTCAAATCTTTTGATACACCTCAACGACGTGTCATCAAAATGGCGCCGCTGCCGGGGAGGTGGCTTATTCATTGATAGTTACTAGTTTTAGCTTAGGTTCTGTAAATATCTTAGATTTATTGCTTTTTATTGCTTTGCGGAGTAGTTTGTTATGTTGAAAATAAACATCTCTTTTAATCTTGCCATTCATTGAATGCATGCAATGTTTAGGCTAGGTTTGGGGGTGTAAGTCGTGTTATTTTTCTTATTTTTTGTTTAAAGCATATGCATTTGATTTTCTTTGAGTTGTTTTGTGCAAGGAGAGAAATTTACAGGTCGGATGGACCACACAACTCAAGAGAGCTTCGCGAAGGCTTGGTTGGTTCGAATAACCACTCGCGAGGGCTTACGCTTCAAGGGTATAATGCTTTGCTTATTTTTGTGATTTTTATTTATGTTTAGATCTAAGAGTGGATTTGTGTTGTGCTTAGATCTTAGAGTGTTTGTTGTAGACAATTTTCAAATCTCTGCTCAAATCGATCATTTTTGAAAAATCTTGGAATTAGAGTCCATTTTTGTTGAGTTGTTTTCTTTGTGTGCCGGTAGAGACATGCATTGTATGCTTTTAGCTCCGTGCATCGCTTAAATTTGCTTGTACAGTGCCAATCTCTTGATGTTGAGGTGGATGAGACCTCTATGTTTGTTTAGCCTAGGAAAATAGTGGAGACTACCCTAGTGAGGTTTCGAGCCTATTAGCGCCAAATTCAGAGGGTATATTTTGTTTCTACTCTTAAACACTCTTCGATTTTGTTCTTAATTGTGATCTCATTGTACATACATTTTGCATTGATTGCCATAGAACTACAATAATGTGGACTGCTTGTTGAGATTTGTATTCCCTTGTTAGATGGACTTTTAGAAATGATTTTGGGCTTGAGTGTGTGCGAAACTACTAAAATAGCCTAAACACTCCCACACCCCTATATTCATTGCAAATTGAGGCCAAACACTACACCCCTAACCATTCACTAGTTATTAATCATGTTAAGGTGTATAGCTTAATGGAAGTTATGTATTGTAAAGCTCTAATTTTTGTAAAAGCGTGTACTTAGGCAAATGCATGTAAATTGTGCTAGGCAAAGGCTTACAAAAAAAAAAAAAAAAAAAAGGGAACAAAAAGAACAAAAAGAACAAAAAAAAAAAGAGAAAAGAAAAAAAAGAAAAAAAAAAAGAAGAAAAAAAGAAAGAAAAGAGAATAAGTGTGAATTATAAACACTTAAGCCTTTAGTTCTTCAATTGTAAAGTTACTCTTAAATATGAGTACAAATGTAGCACAAATGTGCAATGTAAATTTGATAGCCTAGACGTTTGTAGTATAGTGTAATAGAGCTAATTTTGTTGTAATGTAATGTGTAAACACCTTGGCGTGGTTAATAGCTTTATCCTTCCCACTCCTACCATATATTTCATTCCACAAACTTTCACATATCACCTTGGCCACAATATAAAGTGAGGGAAAGCCCATTTGATCTTTTAGAAAGTCTATATTGGGAATGTGAGTCAATGCATGCTCTTTCCACGTTCATGGCATTTCAATTCCTTCCATGAGATATATCACTAAAAATGTGCGTTTATTGAAATACTCATATGCGATATATTAGATTCCAGTACATAAACTCATTCGCATATGTTTGATTGAGAGTGATCGCCTAGGTTCTGAGTGGAAAAATACGACTGAAATCCAGGGAGGATTAAAGTCAAGGCGAATTTCATCTTAGGCAATTCGAGCGTAGTTGTTTTGTAAACCGAAAACATCCTAAGTTTTGGCATACTTGCATTGCGTGATGCATTGTTATTAATTGGTATATTTGAGATACTAGCATGCATGTAGTCTTTATTTGGTATGTTTGGATTGCAACTCAACTTATCTTGCAGAGTATACGTTTGTGGGTGTCGTAGCTGTAAACCCTCAGGAGACTATAACTCCTCCTCTAGGGATCGCCTAGCGGTTTAAAGGCTTGTGGCACATGCTAAGTGCCATCGTGTTTCCTACGGAAGTGGACTAGCCTAGTTTTTAGTTTTTATATTTTGTTGTTTTTCATTTTTATTTTGCTCGAGGACGAGCAAAAGATAGGTTTGGGGGTATTGATCGGACCATATTTACACCTATTTGAGGTCCCCATCTCCTATTTTTTGTACTCGTTTTTGAGCGTATTTTTGTATATAATGTATTTTTGTGAGCCTTGTGTAGGTTATTCACCATAAACAAGGTATTTGAGCTTAATTGATGAGTTTTGGAAGTTATTTGGACTGAAATGGTAATAGCTCGTGCAGTACACCTATATTTCGGGGGCCATATCTTTCTCCTCAGAATGAACTAGGTTTCGTACTACCTATGGTTGGAAAGCCCCGGCTGTCCTCTTTCCAACGGTTTTTACGGATCACGATTCCAATATTTCTAAAGAAAGTTATGCTTGTTTCCGTAACGGTGCGCGATGCTGAAAACCACTGAAGAATTCCAGAGAATGGGCGCTGTACGGTCGCTGTACAAAAGGGCTGTACGTACAGCGCCCTGGGCGTAAATTTCACGATTTTTGGTCGATTTTGAAGGGCAATCTTGTCCTTTCACACCCCATTCGTGCCCTAACCTCCCAACTCTTTAAATACCCCCATTTGGGGTCTGAAACAAGAACTTTCACACCTCCCACACCCAAAAACCGAACCTCACACCTTTCTTCATCTTCTCCATCTTCTTCCCCAAATAAGTGAGAGTTTCAAGCTCCCATGGAGGATTTTCCTCCATGGGAGCTCACCATACATCTCCACCACCCTTTTTACACTACATCCACCCATCTAGGAGTAGATTACAAGAAGAATGGAGTGGTCTTTGGACCAAAAACGAGCTAGGAAATCAAGGAGAGCTTGGAGGAGTTGTCTTCAAGGGTTGTCTCCTTTAAACTCATTTCTTTTTGTATTTCTTGTTTTCTTGGATGTAATCACCAATTTGGGAATTTTGTAAACCTACACTTGTGCAATATATGTATGAATGTTTCTTAAATTCTTTGGGTTTTGTTTTGCTCTTTGCTAAATCTATAATTGTCTCTCTTATTGTGATACTCATGTGTGTGGAGGTCCGAAATTGACATGTATGCATGATTGGGATTAGGAGTAGAGTAATTTAAATTAGGAGTAGAGTAATTTAGTATCCCATAATTGTTTGTATGTTGATGGGGGAACCAAAATTACTATGTTTAAAATGATTTGAGTGTTTGAGTATTAGCTCCAAAGAGTGGGAAAAGCTTGGTTGATTATGCATTCATGTGCTAGATTAGGCTTGGGTTCCATATTCTTGTGCTTAATGGGTCTTTTTATCAAGACACAATTGCTCATCCCATGGCTTGGGTTTGGGTGATGAATTGATTTTGTTGAATGCCTTAATCAAGAGAATGAACCCTTAACTTGAATTGAATGTTCTTAATGATAACAATCAACTATTTGCACATTGTTGTTTGGTGAGCTTGTCCCATATTTAGCCATCCATCTTAGGGAGATTTGAGAGATAAGGAGAGAGCTTTCTCTATGAGAGAGTTGAGCATGCATGAGATTGGAGAACGCCGTAGTCGTCCAGTGGTAAGGACATCTCGGATTGACACCCGAGAAGACCCGGTGTTCGATTCCCGGCTACGGATGAGGGGTCTCCTTTCTATCCATTTTGTATTTCTTTCTTTGTATTTTTTTCTCTCCTTCGATGTGTACTTTCATTCATTAGGGAATTTATATAAACCTAGCATTGTTGCCTTTTTTGTTACATATGCTTGTTGATGGTTGAGTGGTCCTTTGAAGTGCTTAAAGCTTTCAAGTGGTTAGCCACCATTTGAATGAACTTAGGTTGTTGTGTGAAGGACCGAGAGGTGAAGCACTCAACGTGCACTAGTAGATTGGCCACTACATGTAGAGTCAGCGCGCGGTTTTGCATGTATTGTCGCTATGTGTGTCTCATAGTTCTTAAGGAACTCGAGTGCAGTTCGGGCAACCATCGAGAGATAGGTTGTTGGTGCATGTCGGTATAGCCGTTGTTGCTGGAGTGAGGACAATTGGCGAGGATTAAGTGAGCACGGCATTCAACATTGACTATGCATGTTTGTATGAAATTGTGTGATTGTTATGGTGGAGTCATTTACTTAGTGTAACCATTTATATGCCATATCTCTCACATCCATTCTACCTCTGTAAATACTTTTGTACATAATTTATCTTTTCATTGCAATATTTACATTTAATGCACACACACACCTCAATTTATATTTTCCAAATAAGCTAAGCTAGCGACAGTTGACGGATTCCACCTCCCTGCGGAACGATACCCTTGCTTGCACGCTATACTAGTCTCTTGACTCGTGCACTTGCGAGGTTGAATGTAAAATTCAAATCTTTTGATACACCTCAACGACGTGTCATCAGGTTCTGGGTTTGGTTGAGTGGAGGTGTTTTGACGGGTTTTAGCTCTAAACCCGCTCGTTTTGAGCTGCGATCCACGCCGGTTGTCGTCGACCAGCACGCTGGTGCAAGTCGGTTGCCTCAGACATTTGATCGTCGACCAGGACGAAGGCCGATCGTGGTGGCTAAGGCAGTGGCAAATGTAGAACCTAGAAACTCATCTGACATGGATCGAGAGACGAGGAGAGAGAGATAGGGTTTATTTTTTTTGTGTTTGGTGATGAGGTTGAAGATGGAGTTTGATGGTGTTTGAGCTGGGTTAGATTTGATTTCGAATTTGTTGGGTAGGTATTTCGAATTTGTTTGAGATAGATATGGTGGAGATCACCATATCAACATTTTATTTATTTATTTATTTATTTTTATTTTTTTTAATGTTTTGTTTTGTTTTTTTAATTTTTTGTATTTGTATTATTAATTATAAATATCAAATGACTTTAATAACCCTTAGTACAAATTAGATTCATGGGGAGTTTACGAAATTGCCCCCCAACAGTAATGGTCAACCCTCACTGTTGATGATTTTTCTGACAGAGGGGGGTGTTTGTTAAATAAATCTGTTATGAGGGGGCCACCTTTCTAAAGTTGAGAAACCATGTCCTCACCTTTCTAATATAGTGAACAGTAGGGGGGAAAATGATAATATCCCCAGCTCAGCCCATAAACCCCCAACCAATAAAAACCAAGTCTTTACATGAAATTGATGGGAGATTTAAATCTTGATGGAGATTAATCCTAATGACGCTATTAGAATTTTATTATACGATTCCTCCCGTATTTGATTGACATAGGACAGCTAAACACTTTAAAAGTGATGAAGATTAAAATTGTAAGTTATTTTATATTACATTTTTTTTAAATCTATTTTTAAAATATAATAAACTAATTTAATTTAATATTAATAATCCATACTACGTAACAAGTTTTACATATAAAAAAATAGTAATTAAAATGTATGTTAAATTTTAGCATTGGCACAGATATTTGGCACAGCATTGGTGATGCTCTAACGTTGTAACAAAATTTACGTGAAATATAACGATTAAAATATACATTATAAAAACTTTGTGGTAAAATGTAACAACTCTTTTTAAAAAAATATATATACATTGATATGTTTTATAAAGATAAAGCTGTAGGTTGTAATAACGTTGTCGTAACATGTAACAACTTATTTATATGGGTAACAAAATATTCGTACTATGTAATCAGGTTTTATATAAAAAAAAAAATTATAATTAAAATATATGTGGTAACGATTTAACGTTATAAATTTTTTTACGTGAAATGTAACGATTAAAGTATATATTGTAACAACTTTAAGGTAGAATGTAACACCTCATTTTATTTTATTTTTTAAAATATTCATACTATGTAACAAGTTTTGCATATAAAACTGTAAACATATTATTTATGGTAACAATTTCATGTTGTATAAAACAATGCTATTATTTTATTTTATTTTAAAAGTAAAACAATATTATTTAAGCTTCTAATTAGATTATAAATTTATAATGTAAGTTTCTTTGTTTTTATTTAACAATTTATTTTTCTTAAAGTACTAATAAAATTATTTATTTATTTTGTCAAATTATATCCAATATAAATATAAATATATATATATATATATTTTAAAAAAAAAGCCTTTTGAAAAGGTTTCAAGTTAAAAGACATTAATTTCAAATATTAATAATATCCATTTGATTTGCTTTCATCTAATCTAATGGTAGTTATTCAGTCCAATAATATTATTGTTTCAGTAAGATAATATGACTCAAACTAGAAAGAGTGTTTTTATTTCTTATCAATTATCATCACACCATACATCCAGAACCAAGTCAGTTACATAATCGATGTTTGATTGACATGGAAGGTCTCTTTGCAATTTGCATCAACCTTCATCAGATTCCCTAGTAGGTCTAGGTAGGGGTGGGCAAAAAACCAGTGAACTGAACCGAATCGATAAATCGAACCGATCCAATCGGTTTTTTCCGGTTTTTTACTGTTTACCGGTTTGGTTCGGTTCATTTTTTAAAAAATCGGATATTCCGGTTCAAGGGTTCGAACCGGTGAACCGAACCGAACCGAAAACCGGTGTATATAATAAAAAATACCTACATTTTTACGCATCCTATCAGTAATTGTTGCCTCTTGCCTTTCTCTCTCTCTCGTCTAATCCCTAACCCTAAATCTCTCAACTACACCATCCACCTTCCTCGTTCGCCGTCCTAGTCCGCCGTTCTCGTCTTGGTCCACCATCGATTTGCTCAGGTTGGTTAAACAGATTGATCTATTCTCTCTTCTCTCTTGTCTGATCTCTTCTCTCTTGTCCAGATCGATCTTTTCTTGAACTTTTTAGGTGTTTTGGTTCGGTGTTCTATCAACTACTGCTTCAAAATTTGGTTTAAATGTGATATTTAAGATTGATGTCAATTTCATGCCTGATTATTGGTTTGATTTTTGATACACTTTTCTTTATCTATTCCTTTTTTTTTTTTCTTATATAGAATCTGGTAACAGGTGGATCTGAACTTTGTTTTAGTGTATGTTTGGTATGGTTTTTGAAATGATCAAAAGAGTTTTTTTAATGCTATAAGCTATTTTGAAGTTTTTTTAGTTGTTTGGCAAAACTCAAAACAGTTTTTTTAATATATGAATTGTCTCAATTATCCTTAAAAAAAACCATTTTATGTCTACTTGGAGAAGCCCAAATTTTGGGCTCTCCAAGAAGCTTTTTTTTTAGTTTTTTTTAAAACAAATGAATTGTCTTAACTACCCTTTATAAATTTTAGATATTCCACCATAACTCTTTTATTATAAATACATTGTCAACACCATTTTTGTAATTCGCTCAAACAAAAGCTATATCTAAAATTACATTGTCAACACCTTTTTTGTAATTTACACAACCAAAAGTCTTTTTTGTTAGAAGTTCTACTCATTAGAAGCTCAACTACAAAAAGATCTATTCTAGAAGGTCAAATGAAAAGCCATACCAAACACACTCATAAAGCTATTGTTTATCATCTATGATTAGGACCCTTTTGATATTTTTTAAATTTAGTCCACTTGATCTAGAAGATGAGTGAATTTTCGGTTTGTGTAATGAAATGAAACTTGAGAAAATTATATCAAATTTGGTATTTGTAGACCTTTATCATTTATGTTGATGCTGATGTGAGATTAAGATTGATGTTGATATCAACTAGAAATAGAAACAAGTATTGTGAGATGGACATGGATATGTTTTGACTTTTGACATTTTCAGATGTAAATTCGTGGAACTTAAGGTAACAGATGAAAAGTATTCATGCCAGATACTTTTCTTTATCTATTCTTTTTATCTATAGGATGAAAAATAATGTTGAAATTGGTTTAGATGTTTTTATTAGAATGGTATATCTTGTCGAATAAGATGAGTAATTATAAAATAGATTGTGATTTTACTCCGAAGTTTTGATGGTTAAAGTTAAGCTTATATGGATAGATAATTCACTTGAGAAGTTATATATATATAAATATATATATATATAAAAACAGTCTTTCTATTATCCGTTCGAACTGATATAAAATATATCAGTTCCTTACATGTGAGCTATTGGATTTAAAAGATGCTTTGACAAGTGCATGCAGCCAAGTCAAAGTATTTAAATCCAATGGCCTATATACAATGAACTAATATATATTTTGTTAGTTCGAACTGAAAATATAAAAATTGTATATATATATTCTGTTATACTAAGCTGTGTACTTGTCATATAGCAATTTTTACTGATTGTAGTTGCTGTGAAACATCTTTTGTGTCTTACTGTTTATAGATAATGAAGTTGCATTTTAATCTCAATTTCATCGGGTCATGCTTTTCTATATATGTAAACTGATCATGTGTTCTCTTTTTTGGTTTATGTAGAGAGTTCAAGTTCATTGCTGAGCGTGTGAGACTCCACAAGCGATCATGTGTTTGATTTCTGATCAAGCGATCAACTGATCATGTGTTTCAAGTTCTTTTTTGGGTAGATGTTGTCTTTTTCACTCCACAAGCGAGTGCATCCATATCTAGTGTCTGAACCTGGTAAATATAAAATATTGTCATCTTTTACTTAAAACAGGAAGTGCGGAAGAACTAGTTCTGAACCTGCTGTAATTTGTCAAACAGGAAGTGCAAAATGGGATGAGAAGAAAGAGGGAGGGTGGAAAGATAGGATGGATGACTGGAAAATGCAGCAAGGCAATTTGGGCCCTGAACCTGATGACTTAAATGACCCCGATTTGGCCATGTATGTGTAAAGTGTAAAGTGTAAACAAACACTTATCTCCATGATTTGTCCAATGTAATGAATTTCCATGTTGTCAATTGGTTCAGGGTAGATGAAGCTAGGCAGCCACTATCTAGGCCTAACATATGAAAATTTTGTATTTTTTCAAAATTTCTAACCATGGCAGATTTTAAAAATTAAAGCCCAGTAATTTGGTCCAATAGGCCCAAAATCGAAAAAATCGAACCGAATCGAATCGAACCGAACTGGTTCAATCGGTTTTTGATCGGTTTATACTTTTAAATTTAATTGGATCGGTTCACTTTTTCAAAAACTGGATATTATCGATTTTTTATCGGTTCACTCGAAAAGTGAACCTATCCATTAAACGTCCACTCCTAGGTCTAGGGATGTCAAAAAAACCCTACCCCATGGGACCGTCCCACCCTGCTTCATACAGTGTTTTATCAAAATAAATGGGGTTGGTATGGGTTTAGGGTGAGTCCTCCGCTCCATTTCTAAAATGGGGAGAAACAAGGCAGTTAGGATGGCAATAGGGCGGGTTCGAGGTGGGGTGGCTTTCCCCGCACCCCACACCATTTATTTTTTGAAAACTCATCCTCTCATAAAACCCCACCATAGATGGAGGGGGTTGGGGCGGGGCAGGGTACAACGGGGAGTGCTTTCCCCATCCCCACCCATTTACCCCATTTATATATATTTTTATATTTAAATAACAAATATATAACTATTGAATATGATAGTTATATTCAATTTTTTTTTATCAGTTAAGTGCTCCCACATAACTGATGTGCATCTTCTTTCTCTTTTGTTGCCATCGTCTTCACATTCAATTGGGTTTGTTTCCACCCGATGTTGTTCTTCTATGTTTACACAATTTTCTCTTGATGACACCGGTATTGGATCTTCGTTTTCTAGTGCATCTATAGACATATTTGTTCCTACTTGAAGTAGTGATAAACGAATTAAATTTAATTCAAGAGTTGAGAATTATTTAAGTAATAAACTTGAAAAAAAAAAACTGTTGTTATTGAACTTTTAATTTTAAAAGTTATTTGAGAAAGAAACTTACTGTATGTCATCTTGTGTTTGAGGTTTAAGCTTGAACAGTGAACTTCGAGTTGTTTGAGGATTAAAGACTTAGAGTTGAAGTTAGCGGCTAGGGTTTTTTTCAATAGTATTTTGTTTTGTCATTTTATGTTAAATAACGGTGGAGAGATGTAAAGTTTGGGTTAATGTATATATATATATATATATATATATATATATATATATATATATATATATATATATTTCTTTTTTTTATATAGATATATTTATTTTCTTTGAAACTACGTAGTTTAACTAAATATTATTTTAAGCGGGGCGGGGCGGGGAGTATAAAACTCATCCCCACCCCATGCTCATTGCGGGTAATACTATCTATCCCCATCCCCGCCTCATCCCCCCCAAATTAAAACTCATCCCCCCCACCATTTTAAGCGGGGTGGGGAGTATAAAACTCATCCCCACCCCATGCTCATTGCGGGTAATACTATCTATCCCCATCCCTGCCCCATCCCCCCCAAATTGAAACTCATCCCCCCCACCCCCACCATTTTAAGCGGGGTGGGGAGTATAAAACTCATCCCCACCCCTTGCTCATTGCGGGTAATACTATCTATCCCCATCCCCCCCCCCCCCCCCCCCCCCCCCCCCAAATTAAAACTCATTCCCACCCCAAAAGTGCGGGTCCCCACGGGGAATTTTGCCATCCCTACAAGGCAAGGTTGGGTTTGGGGTTTGGTATCTCTGCCCCGGTTTCACCCCAACCCCGCTTATATTTATTTATTAATTATATTCATATTTCATTAATAAAAAATAAAATATAATTTTATAATTAATTAACTAGTATATATTTTATTAATTTATATTTACTTTTTCTAATGCTTCTCGTTAATTATTTTTGTGGATTTTATTATATATTCAATTATAAATATTTTAAATTTATTTTGTGTGTTGGTAACTTGGTATTGAGTTTATTCAAAAAATAAGAATTTATTTTATTAAAAATAACTATTAAATATATAGAAATCATGCAATATTCATATTTTAAAAAACAAATTTTGGGGCGGGGTTGGGACCACCTCCCCCTGCCCCGGAAATTCTCCACCCAAAACCTGGTCTTCAATAGTCGAGGTTGAGGCCAAGTAATTTTTTTCGGACGGGGTTGGGATTTATAGTCCCCGTCTCGAACCCTCTCCATTGACATCCTTAACTAAGCCTAGTACTTAGAGATGCACATTTGGGGAATGGGGATGGATATAGGTCCCCCCACTTCCCATACCCTCGCCCCCCCCCCCCCCCCCCCCCCCCCCATTTGGGGAAAATGGGGATGGGGAATTTTTGGGGGACCTATATCCATCCCCATCCCCATCCCCATCCCCAATTCCCCATTTTTCACGTTTTCCCCGTTTTTTTCCATTTTCCCACTTGACTGAAAATTACAAATTAAACTAAAAAAATAAACATTCCATTACAAATACAAAATAAAATTCATTAGTGCATTTTATATAAAATGTGTATATATACTTAGGGAGTTAGAGTTTTCAAAGAATAAACAAAAAAAATTAAAAATATATATTATAATTATATTTATATATGTTTTTGGGAAATGGGGATGG
Organism: Acer yangbiense; assembly: GCA_008009225.1. Taxonomy (NCBI): domain Eukaryota; kingdom Viridiplantae; phylum Streptophyta; class Magnoliopsida; order Sapindales; family Sapindaceae; genus Acer; species Acer yangbiense. Next base: position 44,073,364 of record CM017769.1, on the reverse strand, counting down.
GGAAAATGGGGATGGGGGGTCCCCCATCCCCATCCCCATCCTCATCCCCATCCTCATTTCAACATAATTGTGCATCTCTACTAGTACTTCTCCATTTATCAATCAAATCATGTGGAGTTAACCAAGCAACACAAATAGTATGTACAAAATGCTAGCACCACAACAACAAAACACCAATTCCACCTAATGTTTATAAAAATTATATTAACATACCTAAAATCACGTCTTTAAAAAGAAAAATATGAATATGAATACCTTAAAATACACAATAAAAATTGGAAAAAAAAAATAGTAGTATTAATATATTGAATTAGTTCTCAACTAGAATAACGTTACTTTTATCGAAAAAGGAAAAGAAGAATAAATATGATTGGGTGTGACCTGGCAAGAAGTAGGGATGTCAAAATTATTAATAGATACAGATAATGTTTAGCTTATTTTGATTAAATTGAATCCTTAAATGTGTGCAGGAAAAACTGCTGAGTTTCAGTCTGGTCATATATTTGAGCACTCTTCAAGTTTGCAGATTTATTCCCCCACTGATAGCAGACTGCAACGCCAACGCAAGGTTTGTTCGAGATGCCTTTAATCCCCATTATGAGCAAATTTGGAAGCCTGGATCTGCTGATAGTTGGTGTGAATTAAACAGCCTAACATGGAGATCAATTTTGTTTCTTTGCTATGTGTTATTGATTCGATTCTAACAAGATTTAGTTGAACAATTACTTTGATTTGAAAGAAAAAGGAATTATAAAAGAGCTAGACTCTGCATTTTCAATTAAGAGAGGTAAAAATATGAGAAGATGATGCTCTGAATCATAATCAAGGAATTGAAATTCTTTATCAACTATTTTATTAACTATTTTCTAGTAATTGGCAATCATGAAACAAAGATAAAACACTTAAAGATGGTAAATTTATAATTGCTTATTGTTACCTTGGTCCTGACAAAACTGAAGGCAACAAAGGAGTAGTACTACCGAAACAGACATTTACTTCCTGGTGACTGACTCTTGCTAATGGTGGATAGGAGAAGTTATAATCAAGGTTATGTTCAATCTCCGAAACTCCTTCCAAGACCTTGATTACCATTGACATCGAAGGCCTCTTTACAAAATCACCTTGCAAACACCATGCAGCAACCTTCATCATATTCACCACTTCTTCTCCATGTGTTTGCATATCTTCATCGTATTTATCAATTAAATCCTCTAAATGTTCCTCCTCTGCCTTCTTCTTGAAAACACTTAGCAAATGCATGTCTTCCTCAGGCCTAGAGCGGTCGATATTTTTCCTTCCACACAATATTTCCAAAACTACAACTCCAAAGCTATATGTATCTACTTTTTCTGTAATTACCGAACTAAGCCATTCAGGAGCCAAATATCCCGGAGTTCCTCTCATGGTTGTCACTATTTGGCTCTGGTCCCTATCAACCAGTTTTGACAACCCAAAATCGGCAACTTTTGCATTAAAGTTTTCATCTAAGAGTATATTTTGAGGCTTAATGTCTAAGTGGACAATCTTCTGCCTGCAGTCTTGATGGAGATAGGTTAGTCCCTTGGCAATATCAAGGATGATCTTCTTTCTCTGCTGCCAACGGAGCACAAACCCGTCGGAACTATGGAAAATCCACCTATCCAAAGATCCATTAGGCATGTATTCATAAACAAGAAGCCTGTGTGATTTCTCAGCACAAAAACCAATCAATCTGACCAAATTTACATGGTGAATGCTTCCAATAGTCTCTACCTCAGCTAAGAAAGATTTCTTGATTTGGCCTAATCCATCAAGACACTTTACTGCAATTTTTGTGCCATCGGTTAGAGTTCCTTCAAATACTGTGCCAAATCCTCCCTCACCCAGCTTCGTTTTGAAACTTTCTGTTTTCACTTTCAAATCTTCATAAGAGAATCTTGTGGGCAGTCCTGGCACTTGATCTAAATAATCTTCCTCAATATCGCCACTATTGCTTTTCTTCCAAAAGATAAAAACCACTATTCCAATTAAAACAAACAAGCCAGAGATGGATCCGAGGCTGATCGCCAATATTGTTTTGATCCGGTTAGTCTTCTTCTTTCCGCTAGGAGGACTCACACTCGACAACACCTTCTGCACCTTCACATATGCAGTAGAGTTATAATAATTCCGTTGCTTGTCAATACGCTTGAGCGAAAAGATTTCGGATGGTAAGTAGCATTGTCCAGCAGAAGAGTTCAAACCATAGCGAAAAATAGCAGCTTTGCAGGAACAATTCTGTAGACAGGCTTGTTTACATTTCTCAGAATCAATATTTACAATGTCTGATGTAAAGGTGAAGTAGGTGGTATCATTTAGCTCCATGAAACTGTGATGTTGTGAAGCTCCACAAGACAAGGGAGATATCTCAGAGCAGCCAAGAGCAGGTTGCCTATTATCTATTTGCTTGAAATAGGTTGTTGTTTCACTTTCACCACTGGGACAAGTGCAAAGGCCACGAGAGCAGAGGCCATAATTTCCACAAACCAGAGGATAATCGCATTCGCGAAAATTCTCTTTGAAGATATCTGCCACTTCTTTCCACTCTGTTGGAATCCATTCGTAAACTCTCAGATGCCCATCGTTGTCCAGTCTCATGTATTGTGCAGATGATGCGCTAGGGACAGAAATCACCCTATCAGGTTGACTTGGTTCTGAAGAAAGTATGTAGAAAGCTAAGCTTCCATTCAGAAATCTAACGTAGCTGGGCTCTTTTCCTGTTTTATTGCCATTGAATGTGGCTTCATAATAGGGCTGTGGAGGATTAGACTCTATGAAAGCAGCCAGTCCTTGATTAGTGACAGAAAGTGAATACAAGCCTCCGCGACGCCAATTGGTTACTGAAATGCTAGCAGTAAGCTCCTGCCCCAACACCAACTTTTGTCCAGGAACCAACGAGTCTGTGGGATGATCAAAAGATTCCCAAACTGTTTTGTTATTCTTGTCAAAAAGCACAAGGTTGCCCAACTCAGTCAAGTTTAATCCCACAACAGATTTACCACCGGTGTTGGTTGACCAAGCAATTGTACCGCCAACATCTCGCAAGATCAGGTCTCCATCTGAAGTGAGGTCTAAGGTTGCATTGAGTTTAACAGAATTATCGCGACTAGCAGACCAGACAACTTGGGGGAATCCACGTCCAACGTATGTCATCCCACCACCACTGTTGGTCTGAACTATGTAAATAGCGAAGAGATAAGTGTCACAGTCTCCATTGCAAAAGAAGCCACAAGCATATCTTGGTCCAAAGCCTAAGGCTCCCCTGAGAAGGATGGCTCTCACTGTTGAACCGTCATTGAAATCTACAGAGTGAGGAGCTGATGGAGAGTTGGTCCATTTTGTAGAGAGGTTTGCTGTGGGATAACCAAACGGTTGGGACTTAACTAAGCAACAAAAATAGTTTGTGCAAACAACAACAACAACAACAAAGCAGCAATTCCAGGTACTGTTCATTGCACAGATCGAATTAGCCGTAGAGGAAGATTGATTGAAACAAAACAGGTGCCTGAATCCTGATTGAATTTTTATGGGATTGTATGTGAGTAAGTCAACCTCTTAGTCTAACAACCCCGTAAAATATTATCAAAAATAAGAAATATTTAATTAATTACAGTTCAGACAGCCTGCCAACCCCAGCTCAGCTCATAAACTCCCCCAACCAATAAAAATCAAGTCTTTGCATAAACAAATCCAATTGCAAATCAGCATAAAGTAGAAAGAGTGTTGTTATTTCTTATCAATTATCATCACAGTATCACACCACACCACATGATCAAAGGAAGGTCTCTTTACAGCAACCTACTCCCAACTAAAACATTTTTAATACTTCAAAAAAATAAATAAACAAAATACTTAAAAATAGTTAAAATACACACACACACACATATATATATATATACAGCAACCTTCATCAGATTCCCTACTAGGACTAGTCAAAAAAGCCCCAACCCTGCAGCGACCCGGCCCACCCCGGCCATATGAGGCATGATTTTATCAAAATAAATAGGGTCAGAGCAGATTTGGGGTGAGTCTTTTGTCCCATTTTAGAAACGTGGCGGGGTTGGGGTTTGGTATTGCTGTCCCGGTCTCGTCCCAACCCCGCTTATATTTATTTATTAATTATATTAATATTTAATTAATAAAAAATATAATATAATTTTTTAATTAATTAAATAATATCTATTTTATTAGTAATAAATGGTTTTCACAATTTACTTTTTCTATTGTTTCTCGTTAATTATTTTTGTGGATTTTATTATATATTCAATTATAAATATTTAAATTTTATTTTATGTGTTGGAATTGAGTTTATTCAAAATATAAGAATTTATTTTATTAAAAATAACTATTAAATACATAGGAATCGTGTAATATTCATATTTTTAAAAACAAATTTTGGGACAGGGTTGGGACCACCTCCCCCACCCCGGAAATTCCCGATCCCAAACCCGATCTTCAATAGTCGAGGACTTGGGGTTGGGAATAAATAATTTTTTTTCAGAATGATGTCACCCCAAACCCTTCCCATTGACATCCCTAACTAGGCCTAGTACTTCTCCATTTATCAATCAAATCATTTGGAGTTAACTAAGCAACACAACTAGTGTGTACAAAATGCTACTAAGAAGCACCACAACAACAAAACACCAATTCCACCTACTATTTATAAAAATTATGTTAGTATACCTAAAATGAATAACACATCACATGTTAGTAGAGATGTTAGTGCACCTCCCTTCCAAACTTGGTGGTCAGGGGTTCGAGTCCCACCATACACATTTTAAAGCATATGTTGGACCGTATTGTAATAGTTATAAATGAATAACATTACTTTTATATTGTCTATGGATTTCCCACTCGGCTCAATTATCAATTTTAATATTTTGAAAATATAAAAAAATTTCTATACAAGATAATATTTTGTGGAGTTATCTAAAAAATTTAATATAATGAATTTTTTTGAAATATCTTTGGAGATTTGCTCCCTTTTAAATAGCATAAAATGGAAATGTAGTATATATTTAGGGTGTCGATATTGACACTCATAAATATGATAAGCACACATATATTTTAATAAAATATTTAATTACAAAAATATCCTAATAGGAATTTACCAATGAGGACAAATTAGTTTAATTAAAAATAAACCAAATACTAAGTACATTCATTAATCACACACATATTTTCAACTATATCACTTTATTAAAAAAAAAAAAAAAAAAACCTAATCAAAATTCTATTTCAAGTATCAAAATCTCTAATTATCATATAACAAAACTTTGCATGACCTATGAACTAATTTTCTTACTTTATTAGGTAACAAACTTCAGAGCCTATGTAACTCGATAATCGATAATTTAATATATATTAGGTAACAAACTTCAGAGCCTATGTAACTCGATAATTTAATATATATATATATATATATATATATATATATATATATATATATATGAAAGTATTTTATATCACATGAATAATCAATTGGAATTAATTAATTTTCATACGATATAATATGATTTTTATAGTTGAATGTATTAATTGTATCTAGTATACTGAAGCATTTCTAATAAAATCTGGGTTAAATAAAACAGACATATTTCAATGAATTACTAATCATAAAAGATTTTTGTATAATATCGTGTTGATTTTATTAATATCACATGAATAATCAATTGGAATTAATTAATTTTCATACGATATAATATGATTTTTATAGTTGACTGTATTAATTGTATCTAGTATACTGAAGCATTTCTAATAAAATCTGGGTTAAATAAAACAGACATATTTCAATGAATTACTAATCATAAGAGATTTCTGTATAATATCGTGTTGATTTCAATAAAATATGGTTGAATGTACTATAAATGCATATTGTGTTCAAGCATTTCTCTTGTTGAAATAATAAATATATATAGGTCCAACTTGAAATGAACAGCTAAAATTCTAAGTATGAATGTACAACAGAGAGAAAAACTTCATGCATCTGATGCACCTATCACCACGGTTGTTTGGGGCACCAGTGATTGAAGCACTAGACCAATAAAATATGACATGTGACAAAAAAAATATAATTAATCAAGGCTGCACACATCGGAAACTTTAAGCATCGTTGTGTATCTAAGAGATCAACGGTGGTATAAGGATATGAAATCTGTTGTAATAGATATCATCAACTTAAGAATTTAAGAATTTTCTGGACTGTATTTTCGAGTCTAGAAAATTTACGAATTTATTATTTATGGAATTGTGTGTGTTAATAACTTAAAAAGGTTTATAAATAAATTGTATTAAAATGAAAACATTCATTTAAATAAGAGTACTATTGACATTAAGATGTGTTTTTCTAGTAATGTTTAAATTTTAAATTTTAAACATGAATGTATTTATAAATATAAGGGTTCTTATTATATTTATGAGGTCAATATCCACACCCTTACTTTTATCATTATCAACATGTGGATAGATAGAGCGGGGATAGATTTTCCTAACTCAATTTAAGGATTCTTCAAATCTGCCACGATTACTCGTAATCGGGGTTGGATATGGTCATATGGGTATGGATTAACTCAATTCGGGGATTCCTCGAATCCGCCCGATTACTCATAATTGTGGTTGGATATGGGGTTGGGATATATATCTCAATGGATACGGGGCTCCATTACCCTCCCAAGCTCAAGTGATCTCATCATAGAACTGAGACACGTTAGCCAAATCTCTAAAACCTGCGCGTATTGAGTTTCATTCTCCTATCAGACTCCGTCGATCGCTCCCTTCTCCGTCCCCGGTTGCTCGGTCAGCCACATTCTTATTAATCCAATTTCGCTGATCTGTTTTCTTTTTATTTATGGAAATTCAATTTCACTATTTGATTTTTCGGTATCTGCTGTTGATCATGGAATTGTATTATACTGTTGATAAATTCTGATATCTCTTTAACTTTCTTTTTTCGGAGATTATTTTACAATTCGACAATATTGTTTCTTTCTGATAATTGCGATGAATTAGAAGTAGAGTTAATTGATTTTACCAGAGCTTCCACGGCAGTCCAAAAACAATTATTGAATTAATTATTGTTGAGCTGAGTTCATTAGTGAGTTAGTGGATATGAGTTTAGTTTATTGATGGTTGTGATTATGTGTTTCGATGCATATTCTTTTGTATCAGCCTCAACGTGACGTACCTGGAAAACGAAAGATGAGGAACATGCCTGAGAAGAGAAATATAGGCGTGCCTTTCTTAACTATGCAAAAAGCTCCCTCCTTGGTTGATCTTTGTGTCGAGACTGCAATAGATAATGTAAGGTATCTTGGAGATGTTGGTGAAACTGATTTACATCTCCTGGATCGCATTTTGTCGCATTGTACTTTTGACCAGTTGATGCATGTGGAGAATAGTACCAAAGTAAGATACACCAATTATGTGCTTTTTTATACCTCTGCCTTTGGGGGGCTTTATATAATGTAAATCTTGTAGGGAAGAGATCTTACTCCAGTGACTGATAAGCTCTGGAAGAAATTCTACAAGAAAGAATTTGGTGAAAAGAGCTTGAATGTTGTAATTGAAAGGATGAAGGAAAAGAAAGTGACATTTAGATGGAAACAATTGTATGAGGTGATTTTCTTTAAATAAAATGTATTTCTTATAAATTGCTTTAAAATACTTTTCAGTCGTTACTTCAGTTATAGATTACTAATTCTTCTTAATGGGGAATTGGAATTTGATCAAAATATTTGTCCTCTTAGACTGTTTTCTGAATTGGGTATTAATTTTTGTAGGCAAAAGTGGAGGATTTGAATGAGGCTGAAAAAAAGACATCTGATAGGCTAAAGAAATTATACCAGAAAGAAGATGCAAGTATGTTCCTACATACCTCACATACATATAAAAACATACTTCAATGGTTCTTGCCTTTAATTCTTTTTTACCTTGTGATTTCATACATTTACAATAACATTTAAAATTTTGCTCAATGTTCCTACAAAATTTTGTTGCTTTGTATTTACATTTAAGCTCTCTGTATGTATTATGCGTGGTAAATTTTCTGGCAATTGCACTCAAGTCAAGCTTTGTACAGTCACTCGATGGAATGAATGCTGAAAGTAGGACCATATTAAATCACCCTCCTGTATCCTGCTGTATAACATCAGTAAATGTCCTTTGGTTGAACTTGTATTGCAAATTCAATTGTGTTAGCTGCATAGAACAAAATTGCATATCTTCTGACATGCATTTTCGTTATAACAATTTGAAATTTGTCTCAGTTAATAATATAATGGTGCCCTACTATTCCAAGTAGATCTTTTGAGTAGCTATTGTGAATATAAAACCAAAAGGTTAAAATCTCAGGTTACATTGTTCTTGAACTTTACACACAATTTGGTACTTTTTGATTAACCCCATTAGTATAAGATGTGATGCTTTGGTTGATTTTATTGATTAACCATATGTGCCATCTCACATCCTTTTCTAACACTAAGAGCCCCAAAGCGTTTTATCAATTTTGGTTAGGGACAAAAGATTTTTCCCCTAATTTAGAACTAGCTCTTATTTTTCTTGCGAGTATGGATCAGCCCATGTGAAATTCAGGATTAATTCTGATCTGGAACCCAAGTTCCAATCAAGAACTGGTCTTGGGCTATAAGGAGGAATAAATGTTTTGTTGGGATGGGTAGACTGTTCTATTCAAATTCCATCTCCTGGCTAATTTTATAGTCTCTATGAGTAGTATCCAACCAATACCTTTTGATTAATATATATTAAGTAATTTGTTCCATGATTCAGATAGCATCTTTCATTGAAGAATTTTTTTGTTTAATTGTGCATATTCAAAGTGCTTTACCTATTGCTCAATTTTTGTAGAAAAACAAAGTCGGCAAACTCGCCTCTGCTCAAAGGTCCCACCTTCAAGCAACAGAAGAAGCTTCGGTAACCTTTATTTTTCTGTTGTGGTTGATTCCCATGTTTTCTTCATAGGAAACAAATATTTTATTGCAAAAAGGGGATTATAAAAATGAAACCTATACAAAAGCACAGAATGAAACAATATCAGCTTCTATACTAAGTGAACAAGCGGTCCACCTAGGCCAACAAAAGCCGGTTAGGCTAGCAAGAGCCCACCTAGTTGACAAGAGTGATTGGTTCTCATGTAATTGTAGATATTATGGTGATCAGTTATCAGTACTCCAGGGAACAACCATGAAAATCTTGACATAAGGCACTCCGGCACTGTGAACATATTTATTAAATTAATTTATTTTCAATGATTCTTTGTAGGCAATGGACCAGGATACGGTCTTTCTGGTGTGAAAAGCAACTTGATGAAGAAGGCAAAAATAGATTTCCTTAAATGGTAATGTCATCTCAGCCAGTGATGTGATGCATTAATGGGATTCAACATATTGAATTGTTGTGTTGGTAGTATAAGAAAATTGAACATACTACCTTATACAATATCCAAAGTTTGTAATGGTAAATAATTTTCATTTCTTAAGATTTGAGTGGTGATCCTTTAAAAATTGATATTTTTAGTGGGAATGATTGTTAAGTGTTAATCTGTTGTTGGATAGTCCTGTGTTTAAATCTTGATACTTCAAAGGCCTTCAACAAGCGGTCTTAAGCTTCGCCTTTTATCAATGCTATGAGTTGCTCATGAAATTAATTCAATATTCATGTTTCCTTTTTAACAGTCCAGAAGTGAAAAATCTTGCAGCCTTGAGGAAGAATGCTGTGAAAAAGACCTTTAGGTAATATTATTAGTTTTAGCTAACCATATTTTATGTCAGTCGAATATTCTCTTAGCAAACTTGAAAGATCTGTCTTTTTTTTGCAGTTCTGCTCCCACAATGCGCGGTGGGTTTTCAGGAAAGGATTATGCTTCAACTTCAAAACATAGATAGGAGATTTTACAACCACATCTTGCAGCATTTGCATCACGATGCAGACATCAATAATTGTATATTTGCTTAAGTTTCACTACATCAAATGTTGAGATGTAGCTCATTGTTGTGTAAACGACTATTTTCAATTTCACTTGCATTCTACATATATCTTCCATCCTTGCTTCTTCCACGTCTCAAACATTTTATTTTTTTTCTCTTTACACCGACCATTTGCACACATGTTCATAAATGGTTATCATTTCTGCAATACGATTCCTCTGATTTAGAGTAGATATTTCCCATCCATGGTTTGCCAATCCAGCAGAAGTATGAACGATTTGAAAAAAAATAAGTTATTTTTTAAAAAACTTGAAAAGAAGTTTAGGCCAAGAGTTCACAAGCCAAACACTATATGAAGCCTAAAATAAAACCGATTTAATCCTCATCGTCATTTAGAAATTACAAATTGAAATCAGATAACAAGCCGCACTAATTGAAGCAATTCCGACTGAAAAAGATGCCTTGTCAAGCAAATACTTGATCATGGTTTAATTTGGTTGGCGTTTAGTTCAAATCAAACCAGCAAAAACTGATGATTCTTGTTATGTTGTGGTTCAAGAAATACAGAACGAACCAAACATTCCACTGAAAAGTTGGGTCAATAAAGCTGATAAGACTCTGGGTTCATGCCTTGTTGCCTCAGCGGCCAACTTGTGTTTGACTGTATTTCTAATCAATGCAACATGTAAACAACTCCTGCATAAAAGCTATACACAAAATAAGAACTGATCCATCGAATATATTTGCATTGATCAATCAAAAGCTAGTCTTGCAGCAAAGTCTGAGATTAATACACAATAAATAGAATCACAGAATCATACATAAAGCTTTTTATTTGAAACATTAAATTGTTCTCTTCAAAGTAAAGATATAAATAATGTGAATCTTCCGCACGAAACCACCAAGCAGCACAACCAAAGGCACACATTCTACAAAAGAACACGGAGGGCAAACCTCCACATCAGAAAATGATATCCTCATCTTTCCCACCTTCAGCAGATAACAAGTTCTGAGCCGAACTGATTGAAATTCCTTTCTGCAGAGAAATCTTCTCAGCAACCTGCCCGTCAGCAAACTTCTTGGCAGAAGCAAGTTGTCTGTCCATTTCCCTCTTCTTATACCCTTGTATCTTCTTTAAACGAAAGAAATCCTCCCTTTCGAGCTCATCCAACTCCCCCTTAATGTAAGTGATGGTATTCTCCAACCTAGGCTTGACAACATTCTCTAGAGCATTGACCCTACGATTGGTGGTTTTGATGGCCTCATCTAGGGTCAAGAAGGAAGTCTGAAGAGAGGCAAGCTCGACAAGAAGCTCGATTGCTTTGATATAAGCAGCACGACACAATTGGACCTGTTGGCCGCCTCTGGCCAATCCAGTGAGGGCATTCTTGGTGTCGCCTTCAGTGAAATACTCAAACTTAGGAAGCTTGACACCAGCAATATTCTCCTGTCGAGATCGAACTTTAAGAGAAGCAGTCTGGACATTCTCAAGGACAATGTGCTTGATGTTCTCACCAGCAACATACTTGGCTTCGGTTAAGGCAAACGAAGAAGCTTTCATGACATCGCCCATCGATTCCTTCGTAGTAACAATCTTCTTAAGAATCTGACGGAACTGAACCGTTAAAGCATCACTCTTCTTCTTGAGAAGAGCATGACCTCTTGTCGCCCCAACCAGCCGTGCTTTCATAACTCCAAGCATTGTCACTGTTGGAACTACAGTCAGCCGCTGGCTTTGCCCCGACATTTTTCTTTTCTTTTTTTCAAATTATCTAACAATACGGAGCCCTGTTTACAACAAATAAATTAGAAAGATGAAAAAAACAAAAAATGAGCTTTATAGTCTATGATGATGATCTGATCCGGGTATTTTTGAGGGATGATGAAAGGCTCCACTTTTATCATTACCAAACATGATATTTATAATTTAATTCGACTTTGACCTAAATTTTCGATCTAATTGGATCATGCTATGCTGAAGTGAAAATCAACAATTTGATACAAACTAAAGTGAATTGAATCAAAGAGAGACAAGTTTGGATTGTTAATATGAAAAACAGAGAGACAGAGAGAGGAGGAGGACGTACTGGTTTCGAGCGAGCGAGATAGAGTTGATGGGTTTCTTCTACTTGTCTCTTCAATTACTGCAATTAAAAAAAATGTGATCAATAGATTGAAGGAAGACACAGATCTAAACAGACTGAAAAATATCAAATTGAGAGAAGTAAAAATCAGAGAGACGAAGAGAGCAAATTGAAAACAGAAACAACGTACCTCTGTACTGAGAGACGCAGAGACATCAAGATCGATTGGGATGATGATTGATTTCTGAACAATTTTTTTATGCTTATTTAGGATTTCATACATAATTACGTCAAATTTTCTTATTCGTTCCACAAAAGATAGAGATATTATATTGACGCCTCTAATATTAGGTCTAAATACAAATAATCATTAAACTTTTCAAAGTTATCATATCACCCCTGACGTTAACGTCTATTATTATTATTATTTTTTTTTATATAAAATATTATTATTATTAAATATTATTATAAAATTTATCATCATTTTTATTATTATTTCTCTCCTTTATGTTTAGCTAATACAACCCTTAACCTTTGTATTAGCTAATATAATGCAATGCATAGTGCTAAAGAAGCCAAACATTATATTATATTATTCTCATACATTTTAAACTCCTAATACAATAGGATATAAACTATTAAACATGCCCTGCTAATAGTATTAAGAAAGTTAAATAGGAAAGTAAAAAGTGATCTAGGGTTTGAAAATTACTCAAATCCAAAAACTAATAAAATATAGTTTACTTGGAAAACAAGTCATTGTCTGTACAAGTCAGGAGCAAGTAAATCAGTCCTATTTTGTGTTGGATTTGGAAAGTTTACCAAGTCCGAAACGAAAAAGGAAAAGATCCGATTTCTACTTTCCTATTTGCGCCAGTATTCTACACTACTCTTATATATACGTGTGCTTTACTTGTTTCACAATTTTTACGCTTCATCTTTACATTAAACTAGGCTTCTTCTTTACAGGTTTTTTCAAATTCTCTCATTGATCAACAACAATGACCATCACACCGGTTTGGAACTACAACTTTTCTCAAGAAATTCACTGTCTCGCACTGAGCTTAAACCGATACAAACTACTCTCTATTGACACCGAGTTTCCGGGTTTTCTTCGAGAAACTCCAAGAGATGCACCCAAAGATATTGTTTACGATGATCTCAAGTTCAACGTAGACAGCACCAACATTATTCAACTTGGTATCACGCTCATGGATGATGATTGCAACATCGGTCCTACTTGGGAATTCAATTTCAAGTTTGATTTGGAAAAAGAAACTCATGCCCAGTCCTCTATTGAGTTTTTGAAGAAAAGCGGTCTTGATTTTCAAAAAATCAAGCAAGATGGGATTCTCAGGAACGTGTTCGTTTCGAATTTCATCAAGATGGTAGCAATGCACCACGATCTCAAATGGGTAACTTTCCATGGTACATATGATATGGCACATGTGTTGAAACTCTTCACAGGCAATACACTGCCAAACACGACTGGAGGTTTTGCTGCGAAGGCATCTTCGTTCTTTGACAAAGTGGTGGACTTGAAGTTGGCAGCCAAGTATTCAGAGGGGTTGAACTTGAAGGATGTCGGCTTGGCTAAGCTTTCAAAAATCTTGAATGTGAGGAGACTCGGCGAGGCTCACAATGCCGGGTCGGATAGCTTGTTGACGGCTCAAGTGTATGCCAGGATGAAGGAGCATATTGGAGATGGATTAGAGGGTATTTTATATGGACTTGAAGAAGTCAGAATCGGAAGGAGTTATAATCCATATATCATGATTCCTCATCTACGATTCGGGCCCTGCGCATCCTATACTATTCCGGTGCATTGGCATCATGTTGCACCAATGCACCCTTGTTATATCATGTATGTGCCTCATCCTATGATGTAACTCGTATTCTTCAGTATTCATTGATTTTTATTCTTTATTTTAAATAGAAATAGTTTGTCTTACCGATTAATTCTTGTGGAACACTCATTTCTTGTTTATTCTAATACGGTTGAAGTTAAGGTTATGACTTTTAGCATTCAAAAAGAAAGTCTATACGGTATATATATATATATAAATTTGAAGCACCGGTAAATAATCTTGTGGAAGCATTTGACACCATAACACATTAATAACAATATATATATGCACATAGCAAAGAAAGAGAATAAAGAAATTAAGAATGCTAAAATAAGGTTGAGAATTTTAGAGAGAATAAAGCAACAAAAAAGAAGTACTAAAAATAATAGAATTCCCAGAAATAATTTAGCAGATAAAAAAAGGCCAATTAATACAAGGAAACAACAACCACGAAAATACAAGGAAACTACCCCATAAAAAGACAATACAGTATGTGAAATGAAAAAAACTATTAATTTAATGGGGAAATAAGTAGAAGAATCACATATGAGAGTTGTTCCGCAACTATTCAAGCAACGAAAAACATGAAAGTTTTCTGCTTCTGTTGAAGAAAACCAGTACAATGGTACATTTATTTTTCATATTACTCTCTGTAACTTATTTATTCTCTCTGTGATGTTATTCATGAAACCAGAGTAACACCTATATCTTAGATCCAGCCAGCCGCCTTCTAGACGCATTTGAAACAGACACCTGACCAAGCTTGTCACCATCTTTTGATATCAGCCGCTCTTTGAGTGGCATATAATGTCTCATCCATACCCCAGTATAAACCTGAATGAACATAGATCATAGATAAGAGAAATCAAGAAACAAAAATAGAACAACCACCAATGCAAACAAATCATAGGGTAATCATCAACCAGAATTCGTTATTCTTGGCAAGATTTGGCTAAGACCCACGTTAAACCAATTCCACACTCTCTCACTTGTATCACATATGGGGAACGAACCTGGTGCTAGAGTTAAGATATCCAAGGTTCTTTACTAGACAAATGTCCTCAAATATAAGAGAGAGAGAGAGAGAGAGAGAGAGAGAGAGAGAGAGATTATAGGTAGGGTAAACAAATTACCACAATTGATTTTGCTGATCAAGAAACAAAGGAGAAGAAAGCCAAAAAAAAAAAAAACAAATCTAGTGAGAACTAAATAACTAACCTCCTGTGGTCTCATTATCTTTGTGTCAGGATCATCAAGGGACTCTTTCCAGTGCGATAAGTACCCAGCCATTCGAGGAATAGCAAATAAAACAGTGAAGAACTCCGGTGGAAATCCCATTGCCCTGTAAAGAGTTTAGTACTTATTAACCACTTTTATGCTTAGAAGAGGCAACAAAGATTAAAATCAGTTAAATCTCTTTTCTACCTGTATATCAACCCAGAGTAAAAATCAACATTTGGATATAGTTTCCTCTTAACAAAATACTCATCAGATAGTGCAGCCTTCTCCAAAGC
Organism: Acer yangbiense; assembly: GCA_008009225.1. Taxonomy (NCBI): domain Eukaryota; kingdom Viridiplantae; phylum Streptophyta; class Magnoliopsida; order Sapindales; family Sapindaceae; genus Acer; species Acer yangbiense. The sequence continues at coordinate 44,057,957 of CM017769.1, read as the reverse complement.
AACAGCTACCTGTGGAATAAGATAATGCATAAGCACTTGATAATTGCAAACAACATTTACCTATTTAAGAAATTCCATAGTGAACAAGGAAAAAAGCATACTTAGATTACATTTACTTCAAGGTCTCTCTACACTGCTTGGGCAAAAAGCTCAAAAAAAACATACAGTTTTCTGTCTTAGCACTTTAAGAAATATTTTATACATACAATTATGCTCTACATTCAATTTTTGGCTAGATCTTGTAATCAACTGTAAGCAGATAAATGCTACAGCTCATAATTTATTAATCAATTTTTCCATCAAGATCTTGTTTTGATTAATGCTAACAGACGTACAACAGCAAACATGTTCTGTCCCATTTGGATTAATTCCTTTGTGTATTAATCAACATGCTAACCATGATTTAGAAAGCAGAAAAGTACCTCAATAAGAGGATCCCTACCAACAATGGAAAATACTTCCTCTGCTAGCTTCTTAATGACCCTTGCTCTGGGATCGTAGTTTTTGTAAACACGATGCCCAAAACCGGACATCTTCCGCTTCCTGAAAATAAAGTGGGTATATAAGTACTAGAAAAGCTATAAAAAGAAAATCTTAAATACATACTGCACACATATCAGGCCACAGGGACCTGTCAGAAAGATAGACTAAAAGATATGAATGGTAAGCATCAACTACCTGTTCTTTACACCCTCAATGAATTCAGGAATATTCTCAACAGTACCTATCTCATTCAGCATCTTAAGCACAGCCTATAATAACAGAAATAGCAGCGAACGTTAAAGAAGAAAAAGAACTAGAGAAAGAAAGAGCACAACTTTATTGCCTGTAATAGCATATTGTTGTTGCAGTTAAGTGCAATAGTACTTCCAATTTTAGTCACAGACTACAGTACAATGATAAAATACGCTATTATGCATACCTCATTGGCACCACCATGAAGAGGACCATATAGTGCCCCAACAGCTCCAGCAAGAGCAGTGTATACATCAACACCACTGCAGATATAGTCAGAGGTATGTGGTAAATCAGTCTGGGCTGTCTCATTTCAAACAAGCAATTAAGATGCCTACCTTGAAGCAAGATGGCGAGCGGCAGCTGTAGAGCAATTCATTTCATGTTCAGCATGCAATATGAAGAGAATATCCAGCACACGAGCCAGTCGAGGATTGGGTTTATAGGACCGATTGCCTCTGCAAGTATAGAGGATAACTTATTTAGTTTTAAGGTCCCCGGAATCCACATTTAAGAAAAATATTTGAACTTTTTTTTTTTTTATTAAAAAAATTTAAACTTTGGTCCAAAACAAATAGCATGCGATTTTACAGAAATGATTTGCATAGCTAACCGATATATTAATGTCAATAAAATATGGATGAAGAACATACAATGAATCAAGCATGTATAGAAAGTTTTCTGAATAAGAAAGGTTGCTGGAAGGGAGAACTGGAGGCCTCCCTGCCATCCTCAAATAAGCTGCTGCAGCAATGGTCGGTGCCTGCAAAATAAGGAATGGCTTTATACATGTTTAATAATTGTTTATTTGGAAGATTGCAACGCCGCAAGCTTGTTCAAAGTGCAATAACAATTAATTAGATGTTTAAGTATACAAGTTTCCAAAATCAAGTACAGACAACAAAGAAGGATAAGAAAATGAAGAAAGAAAAATGAATGAGCAAACCTTGCCAAGAATGCGTGCTATTTGTTTGTCTCTCACTTGTTTTGACTTGTAAAGATCTTGGCCCTAAGACAATAAATAAAACACATTCAAAAGTTATGAAGGTCTCGTAGCATTATAGAAAAATAATTTAAAACGGACACATATAAATACACAAAATTATCTACAAACATCTTGATGCATTAAGGGTGGGTTCATGGCCTGTAAAGGTCACTCAACACACCTTATGCTATCAAAACTTATCTAAAAGACTTAAAGATGAATACCTTTAGAAGCTAAGGTGTTCCATTGAATAAAACCCTGATAAATTTCACTAAAGCAAGGGAAGGAAATTGGGAAGATATTTCTGTAACATGTTTACGTCTACCATAAATATCTACATGACAGAAATGCTTTGAGAAGTACATTCACGACCACAGATACTTTATGTCTAGTAAAGGTAAAGAAAATTATAAATCTAAGTTCTTTTTTCCCTAAAAAATTACTTCTGCGGTTGAAAGAAAGCAAAGTAACCGATTTAACTTGGTCGTATATAGGTTGAGGAACATTTGTATACTTTGTTGAAAGAAAGGGGGCACAGGAAAATCTATATACCAGCTTAAACTTGAAAAGACTATAACATCTCAGAATGTTCCACAATGAAATATCCATGTCTTTTCATAAAGTGTAACCAATAGCTTTAGACACTTAATCCTAAACTGTGAACTTACTTTGAGAGCAGGATTGGCATCAGGATGAAAGATAGAAAGAGCACTCATTGCACTGCAAAGTACACCCATGGGGTGCGCATCATGAGGCATTGCCTGTATAATATCCTACAAAAACAATACGAGTAAATACCAAATAGTCAGAAGTAAATATATCTACTGTACTTTAAAACAAAAGCATATCTACCAGAGTATTTCATTTGATTGTTGTGGGGAAAAGTACATGCAGTCTAAATTATTAATGATAAAAAAAATATATTTCAAACTCATCAACATTCACTCAAATTCTTCCTTACTGCTTAAACAATGGAGTCTGATATCAGGGACTTCCAAATTTAATTAGAGCTTCAGCACAAATGCATGGAAAATTATCAATCTGGTTTAAGAAACTTTCAAATTTTATTATCAAGTAAGAAAGAAACATAACAAGCATAAATAATGTATTTACTATTTAGATGTTTAAGTATACAAGTATATAAAGAGGTTAAATTATGCATTTTATTTATATGATACATGATCATGTAAAGCATAACAGAAATTTCAATGTATAAGATCATTCACAATAAATCATACAAAACACCAACAGACCCACCTATCCAAAAATAAAACAATTACAGAAAAAGCTTACCAAAATTCCCTGAGGCACGGCTGAATGCTGAGACACAGCAAATTCCCAGTCTGCCAGCTGACTCTCAGAAGGCAAATTCCCATACACTAAATAAATAAACAACAACAACAAAATTAAATCCAAAAAATATCACAGTGAATCAAACAATCCTGAGATGCTGTAAAACTTCCATGTGACCCCCCCCAAAAAAAAAAACTTACTGAGAAGATAAGCAACTTCCAAAAAAGAACTAGACTCCGCCAATTCTTCAATAGGGTATCCTCTGTATCTAAGAATACCCTCATCTCCATCTATGTAACAAATAGACGACCTAACAGGTGCCGTGTTCAAATACCCCGGATCATACAGTTTCAATCCCTTGTCATATTTTCCTGTTGTTATCTGGAAAAATCAAAACTTTCAATCAACCCAATTCTTCAAACGCAAAATACAAATTAAAAAGACGGAAATTTATGATTGAAATAGCAATAAAAACCTTTTTGAAGTCGGCGGCTTTAACGGTGCCGTCCTCGGAGACAGTGATCTGGTATTTCTTTCCGGTTCTTTCGTCGACGACAGTCAACGCGCCGCTGAGGTTTCCAGGTGGCGGCACCGTAGACTGAGCGGAGACGCAAAAGGGCTCGATGGCGGTGGTGGTCGTGTCTTGGCTCAACCCAGCAGCTGCAGCTAAATGAGCTGATAGAACCGCCAACCGTTCACGAGCTCTCGTCGACGATGATTCTACCATTGATGGCATTGTTTTGGGGGAATTGAATAGATCAAAAAGCCTTTGGATTGATTGATTGATGATTCAATGTAAAAGAAATTGTTTGGTTTGATTTGATTTCGTGTGATGTGCCGTTGCTGGTCTCTCTCGAGCTGAGAAAATCTGTTGCGTTCGTCAACCATACTCGTGCTTAAATATAGGGAATATATATAAAGCCACGTGTAACTTATCTATTATATATCGGATAATCTAGATTACAATAAATATGACTTGGTAAATACAATACTCTAATTCACCAAAATATATGCAAATCAAGGAATTTTGCTTTTTTGATTCGCTTCTATACACATATAAATAAACAAAAATTCTTAGATATATTAAATTTGATAAAATTACACATGAGAATTTGTAATTTGAACACAAAATGTTAGAAATTGAACAAAGTATTTAATGATGGATAGTATTAGGTAGTTGATTTGGTCACGTAATGATACGAAGCTTCAATCATGATAAAGAAAAACATAGTATAGTGGGTCCAAGTCAAAGGTGACACAGCAGATAAGATAATACAACTTGGAAAATTTCTCGGGACGATCAATCCATCTCTGTAATTTTCCAGAATTCAGACAACCAATTTTATTCTTCTTTTTGTTTCTTTCTTTTTATATTCAACTAATCCAAGTAATCACTACAAAATTGGAAAAAATTAACAGAAAGAGAGTAATATCCCACTTATTAATGACAATTACACGTAATAACAACTGTCTAAGCTAAAAACATTGACATTAACTTCTGGAGAATAAACAAATACAAGTTTACTTCTATTGATTGTAAAGCAAAATCTTCACTGGGTGTTTTTGGTACCAAATGCAATGAAGTTGACACCAATATCATCGGATAGAGACCATCTTCCTGTCAAGGGATTATACACAAATCCGGCCATCTCCTTCACCTGCACGAATCACGATGCTATTAGTATCAAAAACAAGCCTGGAGAGGGTAATAACATCAATGAATGTAGCAGGGATCAGTGAAAATGTATTCAGCGGCTTACATCAATCGAAGAACGTTGTAGGATGAGAACTAGCTCTTCAGGTGTAAGGAAACTTGACCACTCATGTGTACCTTTGGGAAGCTGCAATGAAATATCAAATGACATGGAAATTTCAGGCCAACACATAATAAATGTAAATATTTTACAAATAATCAAGATATTTAGAGATACTGATCACTCTTAAGAAGTTAAAACACATTGGTAGGCATGAACGAGATAAAGAATATATAAGAATGCAAGATATGCTCTAACAGGCAAATCAACAACAGATGCTAGTGGCTGAATTGGGTGAAAGAATAATACCCAACGGAGGATGTATTCTGCTGCGACTATAGCAGTTGCATATGCTCTCATTGAACGATTTATTGTCGAAACCACATTAGCTCCACCCTCAACAGTTAATGCTGCCAGAGACTTGCAGAATTCAGCTGGATCTGCTACGTGCTCAATTACCTTAAGTAAAAATGATCAACTTACAAACAAATTGGCTGAAATGATAAACACATTTAATAGACTTGAGATTTGAGAACACAACAAAAAGCAAAACATGGATTAAGTATTACCATTGTGGACATCTTTCCGTCAATCATCTCAAAAGTACACATACATACATACATAGAGAGATATATGGAGTCTGTGTGTGTGTGTGTGTGAGAGAGAGAGAGAGAGAGCACCTCTAAAGAAATTACAGCATCAAACCGCCTCTGTTCCTCAACAAGCTTTTCTGTCCATTAAATTGTATTAGTATAGTTTCATTGTAAATATAAAAAGACTAAAATGAAGAGTCAGCTCATAATAGGTCAAAAGTGAGAAAATAAGAAAACCTTATGATCTATTTGAGTGACAAAACCAGAATCAATCAGCTGCTAATACAACTTATGTCAACGAGGATGTATAACGGTGTCTAATTCTCACTGTTAAGAATTGTATCAGATATCACTGTCAATCATTGTGATTAATTATGGACAATTCTCTTATATCTTGCGGATGTCAACAAAGATTCTGTATTTTACCAACACTACAAAACTGTGTGCAAGCCCAGCCAGCTTCAAGATTTAAATGCATGCTAGAATTTAGATTACTAAAAAGCTTAACCTAACACAGGAGAAACCAAAATTGGCACATACCAGCAGTTGTGCAACAATATTCAATAGTCGAAGTCTCTGGGTCCGAACCCTGTAAGTAAATATACAAGTTAATATCTATAACACAAACTGCATCAACGAAATCGTTTTACCCTTCAATATAAATATTAAACCAGTAATTTATGTTCCAATATAAAGGAAATTCCAAAGTTAGCACTTAATAAATATTAAGTTTAATGACAAAGGTTTAACTTGATTTAAAGAAATGATCATACAGCATGAAGGCATGCAATCTTAATATTTTTGTCCACAGCATCAACGCCGGTGACAGTAGCTCCCATTCGAGCCAAAGGCTGAAGAAGCAAAAGACAAAAATCAGTAGCCAAAGACCACCATTCACTGGAAACCGTTTTAACAAAAAATGTGAACATCAATTATCAAAGCAAACAAATTAAAATAATTAGGCAGAATGATATCTACTAACCAATAAATTTATATCCACATTGTCATTCAATTTCTATCCGATACTGGCAATATATGTAATAAGAAAATGTCCCATATTAAATATACATGCTATTGTATGTGTAGCAAAAAGACAAAGGACAAAGAGAACATATATTTGGAGGAGATAAATAGATGTGATGGCATTTGATTCAACAGATTATATGGGCTTAATAGAACTAAATGATCATAAACAACTGAGTGCAACCAACTTCAAGTGGTTGACTTTCTGAAGCTTTTGTGAATTAATATGAGTTGAAATATTTGCTACTTGACCATGAGAGTAAGTTCAAAATTCTGGGAAGCTCTCACTTTTTTTCTGAAACCTTCAACTCTCATTCGAAGATGCCACTTGACTTCTAATAAACTAACAATAACACACCCGGAGAGAGAAAACTTCCAAGTCATCAATCATGCAAAGGCATGCACAAAGCCACACAGAAATATGAACTTGAAAAAAGCAATATCCACAAACTTGGGAGCATTAGCAAATGGTTTGTGAGCAAAGAGGTACCCACCAACAGTTGATAACCTTCAAACATTGAATTTGTAAACTAAAATATTGACCCAAAAAAATGTGGAATCAACCAGTTAGAAATCAGAGCATTGCTAGAGATAGCAGAAAGGTTTATATACCTCTGAAAGAATCCCGCCTCCGCAACCAACATCAACAATATTTAGTCCTTCAAAAGGCTTAGCACAGTTAGGATCTTTCCTGAAATAAGGAAAACTAATCAGAATCCAACAAATATACAATTGAAAAGAAATTCCATTCATTATCATAAGTGATAAGCAGAAAAAAAGGCATATCCAGAAAAGACCCTAGCATCTGTACTGGATCCTTAATACTAAAAAGTAACCATACCCCAAACTTACCTAAGGCTTGCTCATTCCTTGTGGTATTATGAATACCAATATAAAAAGGTCTAGAAAATAACAAAAAATGATATCAATAATGATCCAAACAGAAACTGATTGTATGAAGCTAGATGGTACGTGTGCCTAACGCATTGAGTTCCACGGCTATGTACATACCCATACATTAATCAGAAAAGAACCAACAAGTAACACCCAAATCTTTCTTCTTTTTCAAAATAAATGTTAGATAAAAGCATCAAACTTTGAAGTACTAAAGGTTTTAGTGTTAGGCTCTAGTTCAAGTATTTCTTTACAACAATAGAAGGTACTTGATCTATTAGTAGAAATGTATATTTTCAACTACTCCATCCCTATCATCCACTAGCAATATAAATCATCAATATAGCGTCGTTGAATTTGAATTCTTCTAGAACTATCTTGCATTATATTGCAATCATGTCAAACCATAATTTTCAATATTATTGAAGAAAACAAATAATTTTAAATTTAACAAGCTAGAGAACATACCAAACAAATGGAATGCAGAATCACCTTAATATTCATTTGCATTATAATATGTAATACCCAAGTCGAGCAAATGCATTACAAGAAGACATTTTATACATTTGAGATTTTCCTCGTACAAAGATATACATGCAAGACAGAATCACGCGAGAAGGCAAGGAAGAAATGATTGGAGCAATGCACTGTCTTCAAATTTTCAGTAGCTTATTAACATTAAAAAAAAAATGTAAAAGCTTCGAGACAGAATGTTTAAGCATTCTAGGGAGTTTCCACTCATTACAAACAATTGACTCCTGCAACAAGAAGCTGTCATGGGTATAGTGACAATCAAGTTGAACTTCAAGAATAAAGACACAACATTAGAGAAAAAAAATTCACAAATAGAAGCAATGAATCCAGCAGTAACAGAGGAAAAATATACCCGAAATGTCGACAGAGAGTAGAGCGGATAAAAGCAAGTCTTGTAGGGTTCATGACATGCAATGGTTTAAAGGGCCCCTCAGAATCCCACCTAACCATACAAGAAGAGATACAAAGAGACCATACATGTATAAGTTGAAAAGAAGAAGAATTACAGATTACTGAAAACAAATAATAAAAATGAATAACGAACCAGGTATCAGCAATGGCAGCGAATTTGGCGAGCTCGAGATGTTTTAAAGACGATGAAGTTGAATTTTTGTTGATGCTGTTGTTAGTTTTGGTGGTATTGGAAGACGGATCCACAGTCACCGAAGCAAGCGGTAGCTGAGTAGTGGAATCAGAGAAGAACCTCGCATTGAAAAAGGCTCCATTGCGGGCATTAACAATTCGTAATTTCCTCACCATCCTCCAACCCAAATTCATTTTCTTCGATACGAAATCACGCCCACTCTCGAATTCTTGACCAAAAGATCAAAACTTGGTGCCGCCCACTTCGCAGAAGGTCGCTGTACATTTACAGTTTGCCAAAAAAATGACCACTTCTAGACTTTAGACTTTAGATACATTTTTTTACCACCAAAAACTATCCGATTATTCTAGTAAAAAAAAAAACACCCTTTTACCGTCTAAGTGGATGTTTAACAAAAAGTACGAATTTTGATCAAATATATGTAGAAGTTGTCATCTAATATTTTTGCTTCTATGAGGCATATGATCGAGCACTTAGCATACATGACAATCCACAACCTTTGAATCTTTACAAGCGCATTGAATTGTAAATAACTTATAAATCATAATACTGTATATGATGTTAAACCCAAACGAAACAAACAAATTTTAGAATACTTCAAAAAAATGTGTCAGTATGTGAATTGTGATGCTTACATTGTAAAAAAGTGTCAGCCAAGCCAACACAGCGTAACAGCAAACTTATTGGAAGCTTGAGATCTTGAGAGAAAATAGAAAGATTTAGGATCATAGCCCAGTTGGGTGTCCCGATTTTGTCCCACCAATAAAATTATTTCGATTACATTCAAATTTCGAAGAAAAGGGTACTATTAACTATCAACCATAAAGATGACGCCACGTGATGTATGTACTTGGAAAATAAAAAATAAAAAAGAGATATTAAAGCAATGTATGTACGTGAAATAGTACAGGTTCCCCACGTGAGGCCCTGAAACTTTCTCAACTTTGGTTACTAGAGAGAGTAGAGAGTAGAGAGAGAGTGACACTTATTGTTGCTGTCTCCACTGCAGACTCTCATTCTTTCTTTTCTCTTTAAATTTTAATATTATTATTTATAAATGTTAAATGTTATGTCCCCACCCAAAGACATGTTTGAGGTTTTAACATAAACCAAGGCCATGTTTGGGGCTGAGTTTTCACAGATATGGACTTTGTTACCAAAACTGACTTTGATGACATTGTGAAGACGATAGCAAATATGGCTGTTTGGTGTGACTACACTACTCAACTGACCAATCTCATTTATTATTTTATTTCTACTCTTTACTCTTTACTGCTCTCACCATATTTTCTCAACCTCACTTGCTTGTTCTCTTCCTCTTATAAGAGCAAAATTTTATTTGATTCTTCTCTGAATAGTTGCCCACCTTATTAGGGGGGGTTTCCATCACTTGAAATCTAATTATTTCACTGTTTCTCCATTGTAAAATGTTGTCTGTTGAAGAATGCATGATCATCATGAATGTGGAGGGGCCAGGAATACAGATTAAATATTGAAGAGGGTGATGTGTAAAGAGGTGAAAAAGAAAAAAAAATTAGAGTAGAAAAGGAACAAAGAACAGTTAATTGTACTACTAAACAGTGATTGGCATTGACAGGTAATTTCAATGTTAGATGGAAGGGGTGTGGGATCCAGCTATATCTCTCCTCTCTTCAAAAAATTTCCATGTGTGGCTTCTGGTGGTCTTGTTTCATCAACCACTATACTCATTGTCCTAACAAACCCCACTCCTTTTGTTTCCTTTTCAATATTTCTATCAATCTCTGAATTTTATTTCAGACTTTGTCCTCAAAACCATCATCTTTACTGTTCTTTCATAACTCCTCATGAAGCCCCTCTGTATTAAAACTTAAAAGTTAACCAAACTAGATACATTTCCAGAATTTCAAATTCGATGTCATTTACAAATGCAAAGCCCTACGGGAATATCTCTGGTCCACACTTTGAAGCAACAGAATCATTATATAGGAATAGGATACCTGTGTTTGTGTCAAACAGTGAAGGCCATTGATTGAATTAAACAAATGGGACAGCACATTATAGCATGTCCATCAGAAACAATGTCAGACAATGTTTTTTTTATCACTTCAGGCCATCAAATCATTAATGGAATGGAATGGAATGGAAGATCAAGGATGTAGAATGGCTATGGAAGATCACAAGTTTTGAACATTGTGTTCTTGACTTGGACCATTTTTTTCTTTTGAATCTTTTCTTTTCTATGGCACTTCATCTTTACAAATCTTGAACCCAATGAAATGTAAAGCTTGGGGATGAAGATAGCTCAAAAGGGTCCTACAAGACTTAGCATGTAATAATCATGTGATGTACAATTACAATTCTTTCTCATAGCAAACTCCAAACTTGCCAAAACCTGAAGGTGTGAAATTTGACAGAAACCCTTTTGAGAACATAACAGAGTCCAACTGAAATACACAGTACGGTTGTTGAACACCTGAACTTTTAAATTTACATAGAGTGCCTCTGCTATATCTTAGTAATTCAGTTGAATATCTGAAAACCCTGAATTTTCTGCAAACTTAGCAGCAGCAGCACATATATAATGCATCTGTTTGGACTCAAATGGACACCAAGACTTGGGAAAAAAAAAAAAACTTATCAAACCAATAAATTAAAATGAAATTCACTAAGATAATTTAATAATACAGGCATAATAAGTAGACAGAAAGTGTATTAAAATCATACTAGAAACAACAACAACAACAAATAATGCAGGCCAGAAACAGCAAAGAGAAAAAATGATTTGGAAATACTAGGGGGGGCTTGAGATTTCTTCCGTGGTTGCATCAAAGAACCATTTTTGTTGGTGCCGCAGATGCCGACTCCAATTCCAATTTTGACACTGTATGCATCAGCTGGACTCAAGCAAAGACCTGGGTTCTCACTAAGGTCCAAGTTCCTGCCCAGCCTCTGTAAGAAACTTGAATTGAAAGGAACAACACCTTCCAACAAGTTCCTACTAAGATTCAAGTGATAAACGTGAGAGAGACTGCCAAAACCAAGTGGGATTCCACCTGTTAATCTGTTGTTCTGAAGAGACAAGGTGCTTAGATTCTTGAGCTGTGAAAGGCTTGGTGGTATGGAGCCTGAATAACCTGAATTGGCAAGCCTGAGTTCTTGCAACTTCACTAGCATACCAAGCTCTATAGGTAGAGGTATAAACATAGGATTGTCATCCATGATGAAGTATTGTAAGCTTTGTAACTTGGACAGTCCTTTAGGGAAGTTTCCTCTCAATCTGTTGTTGCTCAAAGCCATGAAAAACAATGAATTGAGCTTCTCAATGCTATCAGGAATGGTACCTGAGAGCAAGTTTGAGCTCAAATCGAGCTTTTGAAGCGTACCCAGTTGCCCAATCGTGCTTGGGATGATCCCAGTGAGAGAGTTGTAGCTCAAATCAAGGCCTTCAAGACTTTTGAGACTGCCAACTTGGACTGGTATTGTACCTGTCAGGGCATTATAGCTCAAGTCCAGGTGCACCAAAGAACTCAAGCTGAAAATTTTAACTGGTATTGGCCCAGTCAGGCGATTCTGTGACAATGTGAGGATTTGTAAGAACTTCAAAGAAGATATTTGAGGTGGGATGGGACCAACAAGTGAAGGGTTTGATCTGAGGCTGAGCTGTTGAAGGGAAGAGTTGGAGAGTCTGTCTGGAGAAACAGAGAGGGTGGTCTCTGAGTGAGTGAAACAATTGAAGAAAAATGCAGACTGTAAATAAGGAAGAGCAAAGATTTGATATGGAAATGTTGCAGTTTCCTTGCAAGATGGGTTTGGTTTGGTACCAAAATCAAGCCTTGAGACATGGAGGTAATTATCTGTGCCTGGTTTGCACTCTATTCCAGGCCAAGAAGAGCCAGGTTTACAAGGGTTGGGGTAAGAGGCTCTCCAGGTGTGATCAATGGACATGATTTCCATGATCCGGAAAAGGGTCTCAGCCTCTGATGGAAGCATGTTGGTGGTGGGTTGGAGATTCTTGTTTGGTGGTGATGATGGTGGTGGTTTCTTTGCATGGGGAGGAATTGAAGTTGCAGATACAGAGAGAATGGAAGGGAAAGATAAGAGAAGCAAAAGCAGAAGCATCAATGGGAGAGACAAGGAACAGTGCATTGTGATGGAGAATGGAGAAGGTCAGATGATCAGTTGCAGCAGCTGTAATTTGGATGGTTTTACAAGTGAATTTCATTTCATGTTTTGTGCAGAGCAATATCACTCTCAACCATGAGAATAAAGAAAGAGAGAGAAAGAGAGAGAGAGAGTAATAAAAGACAAGAGTTGGGGAAAGAAGTGATTGAAGTGAGATATGTGGGGTAGTGATTATAAGTAGGTGATGACAAATGAGTGAGAATTTGAAGGCAAGGTAGTAGGGTCATCAAAACAAGAATGGTGGGTTAGGCCATCTGGATTCTGGGGGCCATGCTTCACTTTAACAAACATTGTGAAGCTATCTATGATTACAATTACAAAAACAAATGGAGACATAAATTATAATCAGGCAACTTTGTGTTCATAATTTATCTCAAGAAAAATTAACTTGGAATCATGGAATTGGCTGTGGGGTGAACAAAGGACTTGTTTGTTTCATTTTCTCAAACAATACATATGTACTGTAACTGATGTACATGCAATCTCAACAGCTGAATGAGAGAGTTCAAATATATGAACATCTTCTCAGGTGGAAACCGGTAGGTATGGTTGTGGAACAGGTTTGGGGGATACATGGGAGACAAAGCTACATCTGCATAGACTTTGGTCCATTTTGAACAATGGTTGGCATTCAAAGGAACATTTGTCAACAGTTGAGAGGGTTAGAGCAATAATCCCAAAATTGAAAATTGTGGGCATTTATGTAAATCAGCACCACATAGAAAAGTAATTGCAATCTTTGTCTTCTTTCAGCCTCAAATTCAGATAAAAAAAGTTATTAGCAAATAAGAAAAGCCTTCAGCTTTACAGTAGCCATTAACTTTACAATAATTCATCACAGAAACTCATGAACATAGAAATAGAAGCCATGCAAAAACTTGCTAAATTATTGAAATGAATGATCCAAATGCACCATGTTGATACTCTGCTTCAAAATGAAGTTCATGTGATCATATCTCCATTCTAGAAAGCAAAGAAACATAATTTGGTTCAACTTGATTCTGGAGCAAATAGCTGTGCACATTTTACAAGGCAAAGTAAAAAATAGCTGGTGGTGACTATTCAAGAGGAAAAAAGGACAATGAATTACATTACCCCAGACAAGTGTAGCTGCCATTAACTAAGCTTCTTTCGGGGCCGGTGCAGTAACGTTTTGTTTACAGAGTATTTGGGTCCTTATCAGTCTTACATGTTATATTACTAGCGACGGTAATTCTAGCTTGTGTGGCGGCCAGTGAAGAGGAGACATTAGGAATCCAAATCAGAGTCTCTTTTCTAAGGAACATTAATGCAGTGTCTTATAGGTCTGCTACTTAAACACAGCCAGGGCCAGAATTTTTGAGAGCTTGGCTTGATTTACTGCTGACTTACCCCCTACATTGGGCGGAAAACATGGACGACCACAAACATCTAGATCTAGTCATTTACTACTAGGAGGTCTGGAAGCAAACTTCAAACGTACTACACCCAACAGAAGGGAAAATTTTGACATGGAAAAGAATTGGGAACTGATTTTTGGTGGTATATGAAATGTTAATTCATATAATATCCACTTGGAAAATTTTGAGTAACATATCTTGTACAATTCTAGTGGTCTCCACTAGTTTGACCTAGTTAACTATATGATAATTGAAATGCTATTGAAATTTGAAACAAACCAGTTGTGCACAGTGCACCTTTAAGCTATAGACAATATAGATAATACAACAGATATGCCCATTGTCAAACTGACTAGAAGTTCCCAGCAAGAATCACTCGCAAAGATGAGAGCTTGAGCTTAGGCTGTCAGTCATAACAAAATCGGAAAGTTCTAGAGTCAATGTGAATCACTAGGGTATTGTTGCGCACTCACATCCTCGTCACCTTCCTGGAATAAGTTATTAACTGTGAATCACTGATCTGTTTATCTGCATGTTGTGACTGTGAATGATCAACCTCAGCACGACACAACTGTGTTTGATCAACCTTGCCAGCTAACTGAGGTTCATCACCTCTGCTAGCTCCATGGCATTGTGTAGAATCATCCTTCTTACGTTTCCCAACAGGTTTCCTTCTAACACTCTGCTTTTTCCTGACCCTTTTACCAGGTTCAATCGGTAAATGATCAACCTCGCTGTCACCATGACATAACTGCAACTTTTCATCCTCGATGGTTGCACCACAAAACTGTGACTGGCTGTCTTCACTAGCTTCATAACAGTTGATAAAATCATCCTTCGACTTGCATTTCCCACTAGTCTTCCTCACCATGCTCTGATTTTCTTCTAACATTTTTCCATCCTCAAAGTGAGGGGTGGTTGACACCCTAATTGCATCTCCAATTTGGTATCCCAAACAATGATGGGCAGTATCCCTGATCCTTGTAATTGACTCAATTTGTTGGGGATTCAACCCTTTGGTTGAAAATGCATCCGCTATGCATGCAATATTTCTCAAACCAGCACTCTGTTGAACAGAAAATAGTAATAATAATAATATATTTATTACACTTGTAATAGTGTGAAAACATTAATTGACTGAGTGAAGGCTCACCATTCTTTTATTCTTGGTCCTAAACCTAACTGTTTTTAGGAACTGAGATGTTGGTGTAGGCCTCCCAACAAACTTACGAGTGATATTCAAATACCAATCCATGTATTCACTTTCTTTTACACCATCATCACCTCCCACGATATTGAGCTGACGGTCCATCCATT
This sequence comes from Acer yangbiense, assembly GCA_008009225.1. Classification (NCBI taxonomy): domain Eukaryota; kingdom Viridiplantae; phylum Streptophyta; class Magnoliopsida; order Sapindales; family Sapindaceae; genus Acer; species Acer yangbiense. The sequence continues at coordinate 44,042,682 of CM017769.1, read as the reverse complement.
CATTAAGCTCTGATTCCATTTTAAGAGACAAGTCCACCCCACTATCAACTCCACGACTCTTTCTCTCCCACTGCTGCACATCTTTTGGTATCAATGGAAACATGCCATGTTGCCTCAAGCAACGATCTGGAAGGTGTCTTTCTGCCTTGTCAAAACAGATCAACATTGTTTTTGACCTCCCAAGAATCAAACTACTTTTAATACTTTCTGGTATTTCCATGCTATCAATATCCTTGTAAGGGAGCCATTCAACCTACATATCAACACCATACCCACATGAAAATAGAACTATAGTATAGATAATAATATACTATAAGATAGAACTATAACACATTTTTAATTCCAAGTACCGTACTAAAATTAACTTGCAAACTTACATCACAAGGTTTTAAGGAATCCAATGCATTGCGATAAAAAGCTACGTCATGTTTCACTGCCACACCACTTTGTTTTCCCTTCCACCTAAGTACAAATGGAAAGTGGTCACGGGCAGGGTCTTCTTTGAGCTTTGGCCGGCCAATATTCAAGCGAAAGTAACTCCAACACTTAAGATAAAATCAATCAAAGTCAGCTATTTACTCAAAAGCAACAAACATAGCAACATGCAAGAAAAACTTTATAAATCAGCCCATTCAAATTTCCTCCCCATTTTTACTTTCAAATATATAAAAAAAAGCCAAGCATGCAGCTCAAAAGGGTAAAAAGAATATGAAGTGAAATTTAAGAAACCTGTAGTAGTGTTAAACAACCGCTAATAGTACTTTGAGATCTAAGCGAGGCCTTGCCAAGTGCTCTATACAAAAATGCCAATGCTGCAGCACCCCAGGCATACTTCCCAGCTTTGTCAAAATCTTCAAACAGCGGGAGGTACATAACAGGCACTTTGTTCCCCGTGGTGGTGGAGAAAATAGTGCTGCCCACCAAGTATAGAAGGTAAGCACGCGTGTGGCACTCAATCTCTTCCATTGGAGCATCTTCAGGACACTGAGAAAAGGATTCTTTCAACCAGCTCAGTTTCACCATTCCACCACTCATGTATCTAGACTCCGGTACTCTACCCAGAAAAATTTCACAGACCCTTTGGCAAGAGGTATATGTTACACCTAGAACAGGCTCACCATCAATTGGCAGTCCAATCAGCAATGCAACATCTTTAAGAGTTACAGTCATCTCTCCAACAGTGAAGTGAAAGGTATTCGTTTCCATTCTCCACCTTTCGACTAATGCAGAGATGAAGGGGTTATCTAGACTAATGGAAGGTATCAGTCTCAGGTACCTGAATCCGGCCTTGTCCACCAACTCCAATTGTCTTTTCGTGAGTCGCCATTCTCCCAACTTGGAAGTGTGTTCATGGCATCTCAAGGCACCGCGTTCCTATGGCATTTGACAAACACTTCAAAATGATGAAGAACATAACAATGGAATAAATGAAAAAACAAAAAGTGTGCAGCAAATTGCACCTGCCCCTCCCAAACTGCTGAGGAGACATGCTTCTCTTGATCATAAAGCACAGATTTATCAACTGGTCCAGGATTGACTTCATCAGAGTCAACCCCAGTTGATTCAAAGTCCGAGTCCATTAATGCTGCAAATGGAAACTGATATAGAAAAAGTGAAAAACAAAACATTAACCAACCTAAAAAACGATATCAATACATGAACATACACACACAATCATTTCGAATTTCAAATATTGAACAAGAATTAAAGTTCACAATTTTGCAGGACAAACAATCACCGCCAAATTTTCCAACAATCGAAAAAACAAAACTTTAACTATAAATTCATTTCATTTATAAAAATAAAAAAAATAAAAAAAATTGTTTTGTTAACCAAGAATCCAACCTAACAACCAGTAATCATTTTCTGTCAAAATTGTACATTTAATCATTTCCCCAGATAAACGAAGCCACCTTCTGTTTTTCTTACATCCAAAACAAATAAGTATTAGAATTAGTTCATGTCGTTTCATTTCAACCTGCAAATGCAAATGGAATTACTGATTATCGGGGAGTTTTTCTCGGGAACGAAACAGACCCAGACTGGACGAGAAAATATACCAGAGTGATATTAAAAAAAAAAAAAAAGGGGTACCTGGAATTGAAATGGCAAAACGACGATCAAGTTTCAACCGTGAGCCTCAAGCCCTCAACCTGATATGATATCACAAAGACTCTTAAAACGACGGTTTCGTACGCATTTTGGTACATTTACACAAAATATGATGCTGATGATGGTACAATACTACGATCACAAGAGGAACTGAAAATGACATTTCAGCCCCTCAGAAAGTGCTTATCTAAAGTCTTCTTCTTTGTGGCGGACTGGCTGGAGACTTCACAGCTCACTATCTCCGTTAAAGATTTGGATCCTCTATTGATCTGATATTTTTCTTGATCTTTTTAAAACATATGATTGGTTGTTAAAACCAATCACATCTTAACCACATATTCGTTACAATGTTTATATGTCAAGTTTCAAGTCTTTCGCATTGCATATATCATTCCACTGTTGCTCATAGAATCGCAATAAATGTGAAGAGAAGGGTGTTGGAGTCGACTTCTTTCAATTATGGAAATAAACATCCCAATTGCACAATAAGAGTGAGGAGTCCTTTTTCGAAAATCCAAAAGGAACCCGAGTTTTTGGCACGAATGCAATCGCCTATGAATTAAGACCGTTAAATTTTACTAATATAGTTTCATTAACACCTAAGGTATTAGTTCTATAAATCAAATTAAAATGTTTGGTGACATCCTAAAATGTTGAAAACTAATTAAATACTTTACTCCAATATGTTGATCAAATTATCCATGTCCGAAGATAATTCAATATTTCAATTGCTATATTTCGAAAAAGAAAAGGAGTTTGCAATATATTTATTTTATCAAATTTATAGAGAAGAAAACATCAACTAAGAAGCCTTTCCAAATGCATAAACTTAAATTAATGATCTAATTTGAACTTTAGACAAGACTGAAAAATTCAGAGCAAATTTCTAACTAATTGCATCAAGTACAATAAAGAAATTACTATTCCTTTTAAAAGGAAACAGAACCCAAAATTAAAGACAAAAATATCTAAACAAAGCTGCAGTTGTCATCATGTATATGCACTTCCTCCTGCTGCCAGAAACAAATTGCAATTCAACTGTAGAATCTTCATACAAAGCATTCCATTAACATTTGATAATTTAGTTGAACATTCTGAGGAAATTGTTCGCATATGCCATCGGCTTCACATCAGGGTGAGGCTGCGAGACAAGACAAGACAAGACGGAAATATTCAAATTTAAAGAAAAGGGAGCACATATAAGATTTTGCAAATTGAAAGACAGAATAATAAAAGCTAGCTACTGACCACAGCTGAGAATGTAACAATATTTGGCTTCATATCTGGGGCTTCGAAGCGAATAAAAGCACCCTTGTTACCCATCTGCAACATTCAATGAGAAAAACAAAAAGAAGAATTTTGAGTACAACACCCAAACATGCTACATTTGTTTGATTGTACGTTGTTATAACTTATAACAGTGTCCCCGCACTGATAAGAAGCCCATATTCAATGAACAGTCAAAAGGAATAGAACCATATATTGCATCAGTAAAAGACCCAAAAGTCTAGCTGGATAATTCTCAAGATAGCTATACCACAATTAATAGTCAAATATTTCTCTGATACTTCTTCATCGTATCTCTATGTTTCTACGGTGCGCATAATTCCCAATTTAAACATGAAATGCCCTCAGATTTGATATGAATTCATGACAACAGCTCAAAAACTACAGATCATAGAGCATTATTGAAACGATAAAGTCTAAACAACATCACAGTTAAGAGTCATCATGATAAAAGTACCTGATCACAGTAATTTGGCGCAGAAAATACAGTAATAAGTTTACCATCATGCTCAATCTCATAACCTTCATCCTTTACTTCATGTGATCGCACAACTAAATCTGTCAACCGAGTCATGTGTAAGAAGCCACTGACATGGAAAAATAAAAGTATTGACAATAGTAAAAGATTACCTAGATTGTTATCCTGCAGGAATCTTTTTGTCACATCTCCACCAAAAGAAAGACCCACTCCTCGCTTGCTTGGACCTCTTCCAGGTATAGGCTGTGGATCACTCCACAGAATTTCACACATCAATCCTAATGAAGATCATTGGCAAATGAGAAACATCAGATAAGAAACTCAAATATTTGAGGAAAATAAAATACTATTTAATGATGAGTAATGCTAGATATCACAACTAAAATCACAACTCTTCCAACACAACACATGTGGCACATGAGGTGTCAATTGGTGAGTGGATACATAGATATGTGAGATAAATCATTATTAATGTGTATCCATTCACAAATTGACACCTCATGTGCCACATGTGTTGTGTTGGAAGAGTTGTGATTTTAGTTGTGATATCTAGCATTATTCTTTAATGATATGTCTGTCTGTAGAAAAAATCTGATAATGATGTCTTGTTACTTTGTCTACTGAATATAACTGCTCAAAAAAAAAAAATGAATTTCTTCACAGTAATGGATGAGTCATAAACAACATACTATATTTCATTATACAACATATGCCACATCAATCTTTAGTTTTTCAATTTTCTCTTCAAAACTCTGAACTTCGGTGACTAAATAGGAAAATTATTCTTACTTTATGCACCAATAAAGAATACAATACAAATTTTACTACAGAATTATTGATGCAAAAGAAGAATAAAATTGAAGCTACAGTGACAGTGAGTTAGGCATAAAGACTGTTGATGGATAAATATAAGCATGAGAGAGCCAATTTATTAAACATTAAAAACAATTATGCCTTGTACCTTCTTCAGGAGGCTCGCAAAATCGATCGATTGCCTTAATATCAGAGAGTTTTACCCCATCAACACTAAAAAGACCTCCATGAACTACAAAAACCTTTCCGTTCAGGACATGAGCCAATGGTAAACAACAGAACACTTCTGAAAAGAGTTCCACAAATGTTTCGCTCAACTTGGAGCGGACCTCGCCCTCAAAACCATATATTTTATTCATGCTCTTGCTCTCGTGATTTCCTCTGGCAAGATATATAGCTGAATATTTTCCAAGCAGATAATTATACATCAAGAAAATGGAACTACTGGTAGCGAACACATAACAGATCAGCAATCAAAATCATGAAAGTATAAAATAAAAAACACCAATTGATGCTCATTTTAGCAAACTATATAACCAATTAAACAGAGTCCTCCCACTCAAATTGAACAGCGCACGTGTAGAGAATAAAGATACTAAAAAAAGGCAACAAGCCTAAAGCCATTAACATCAAGACATTAAAGAGATCCTCAAACAAAGCTCTTGATGAACATTCCTATCCAGTGAGATTTAAATAAAACAAAAGCAAATGAGATTTAACATATTGTATCAGAAAGATATCTTGCAGAATTAAATGTGCATGGACAAGACCTCTAAACTGAAACAATAATATGGATGATATGTAGTTCTATCAGAACAAATCACAATTTAAAATCTGTTATTTATTGGACTGTCACTGTAAATGCAAAAAGCCTATAGAAAAAGGAGACTGGATATTGGAAGCACAAGCCTAGAAAGGGTTTACCTGAAGGAGCCATGCACTTAAAAGCAAATAATGTGAGGATGACCTCCAAAGAAAATGATCCCCTATCCACGAAGTCACCATTAAACAGATATGGATTCTCTTCTGAAGGAAGCCCATTAAGCTCAAAAATATTTAATAGATCGTAGAACTGCAAGCACCAGAAATATATATGCAACTAAGTGTCACAGGCTATAGAGAAGGAAACAATATAATAACGAGTTATCAATAACTTCAAGCAAGAAAAAGTTTTCTGGGATCAGCAACATTAATACAACTTAGAATAGGAAGTATGAGAAAGCAAGAAATCTATGCTTCGTGATAAGATACCAAATCCACTAAAGTTTTAAACACACAAAAGACTATAGTAAAGAATCTGGAAGCAACATTGTACATTACTTATACGACACATATTAAATAGTCCAAAATCTAAAAGCATAGAACCCCATCATCAAGCTTTAAAAAAAAAAAGTACAAAAATCTAGTAAGTTTCCGTCAATAAATTTATGTTAATTTCTTTATTTAAGAAATGTTCGACAACTACCCTAGGTAAATTCTTGGTGAAAACCAATAATATCTCGACACTATTTTACTAGAGATGTTTATCATACATAATCCATATATTTTTACCTCTACATATCAGCAAAATGTCTAAAAGAGTTCCATGCAACACTTGGCTCAAGTATAGCAAAATATTTATAAATTATTCTTTCACCAAGTAAATAACAAGTTGGTGCAGAATGACACTCTCCATCAATTAAGGTGTCATATCATCATCATCTTTTGGTTCATGTAAAAGCAAGCCCTCAGTCCAATATATTAAGAGTTAGGCAATTACCTGACCATGTACATCACCACAGACAGTAAAATGATTGTTGTCAGAAATCTTTATATCAACAAGAGAAGGCAAAGCCTTCAACATTTCCCTCATCTGTAAGACAATTTGGTATGCATACCTACAAAAATGGTATCAGCATTCAAAGCAAAAAATTAGATCGATATCATTTCATGAATAACTAACTATGATTGCTAAACATACCGTTTGTGTATGCACTTCTGATTTTTGAAGTCATCCATCATTTTCTTCACAAAATCCAAAGTAATAACATCTCCCTCTATCCTTGCCCCAGAATATTGTGGTTCCACCTCTAGAAACCAGAAAGGCAATGTTATCAACATTGGATCAAAACATCTTACAAATTTTTTTCCGTAGTCCATAATAAAAGAAACTATATACAATCAGGGCACAAATGGACAACAACAATCAAATAATCCCACAAGACAGAAGCTCAGGCCAAATAGCGTGAGGCCACAACTCACTGACCTATTAAAGAAACCATCAGCTAAAATAAAAGAATTTCCAGACCATAATTCATCAAAGTGTTTAATCAAAGTCAATATAGGACCGAAGCATCAAACGAAGACAAAATGTACAGAGCGAATAATATGCATTTGTTCTAGCTGAATTCCACCGATTAATCTTTTTATCAACCTAAGAAACTCAAGCAAAGCAAAGTCATAACAAATGAAGACAAAAAGCAAAATTAATAAATAAGAGCCTAAATCCCAATCACTTGCATCAGCTGCCCAAAATATACTACTCAACAATATTAACAATCAAATGATTGACAACCATGTCCCATTTGCACTCATCATGCAATAAGTAGAAAGAAAAAAAAATGGATTGCATAAATTTCATACAATGGAAAAGGCCATTATGGAGGATTCACCTAAAGCAAATATTCACCCCAAACTAATTTACGGGCCAGGGAGTATGTCATGACAATTGACAAGAGAGAATCCAAATTGACTCATTATCTTGTTCACAATTCTATTAAAAAATCTGTGTATGTCACTATTGCAATGTTAAAAACACATTGAGGTTGGCAGAGTATTTTCAAGGGGGTAAATTTGGAAGAAGGGTCAATACTGCATTGTTATAGTGAATAAACTGTTCAATTTAAAAATGAATAAACTACTTATTAAGATTCAAGGTTTCCTTTTACTTCTAAAAATTATGAAGCTGACTGATCGTAGTTCAATAATTTATTAACTCTGAGCTCAAACCTAGTTCAAGTTTTCGACTCTTTGACAAGACACCACTATCATTGCTGCCACCCCACCAAAATGCCCCTAGGACCATCAGCACTGTCACCACTATTCCTGCCAACATTGTGGCTACCGTCGTCCCCACCATCACCATCACTGCCACAAATGCTGCTGTCACTGCCACTATGGCCGCTTGGGTGGGCACAGATGATGAACTGGGGCTCAACCCTATTATTAGAATATATTAAAAACATCATAAAACTAATACTAATTAATTTTAGAAAAAAAAAAATAGCTATTGGAAATGAATACACTTTGATTCAAACAATCCCGAAAAGTCAAGACCAACCTAGACAATGTTGGGGAGTGAATAGAACTGACATTTAAGACCCAGCTTAAACTCGTTCATCGTGAAGGTCCAGCTAATAAGTTAAAGTTTCAAACAAAGCCAGAAACTGAAACTGGCATGCAATCAAGAACTTAGACCAATGACCATCGACTTTTAAAATATAAATTGGAATTACAAGAATTGTTTTAAGTCAAAACAGCTCATAGGACACATTGTTGAGAGTTCAAATGGCACAATGCACCATCATCTTTGCCTCTGTAAACCCAATGCCATTACTACCAGTCTACCACTACTACAGCAGTCAAAATCAACACTAATACAACCACCATAAACTCACCACCAGTACTGCCATATTTTAACCACAACGATGGGTAACTAATATAAGCAAGATTGAGCTTTCATGGCAGCACGCGGCCCACCAAACATTTGAAAATTTGAAAGCCATTCACCTTATTTTAGCCAACTGGTGGCTCATTATATACATGATGTTCTATATAATTTTCCCCACTTTCACAGAAGTATCCTTCAAATGCTCATATATATTACCATGTCCACAAGGGATTGCAATTCTTCAGATATAAATAATTAGGCAAGGTTCAGACAGTGAGAAATCTAGTTCTTAGAACCAATGTTTTAAAAAGCGTGAGGTGATTTGTCCTAGTGGGACAAGGAGGCCGCCTCAATTTAGAAAAATGAAGTTGGTGGAATGCGAAAAAGAGAAAAATGAATACCTTTAGGGGGCTGTGAGGCGTTTGGTCGAGTGTGAGAGGATGTGAGATTTGAGTGAGGTGTTGTTCAGGTGCGAGTGTGAGGGGATGAACAAAATGAGTAGGGGGCTGTAGATGGCTGTTTTTAGGGTTTATTAAATTTATTTTTAATTTAGACAAAAATGCCCTTGATCTAATATAGACAAAAAGCTCAAAACTGTGAGTTTTGAGTCAAATGAAAAGCTTAAAAGCGATAAGGAAAAGTTTGTTAAGGAATAAAAGCTTAAAAGCAAAAAAAATCAGTAACTAAGTTCACCATGGTAAGGAAAAAAAAAAACATAGTGTGAAGGAAACAAGCATGAAACAAAAATTAACATCTTATGAACCCTTTGATGATCAACATTTATAGCTGACAAGAAACTTAAAGTTATTAATGAATTTTCCTATCAAAGAGAACAAGGTTCCCAAATAGTCATATTCTCTCATATTTCTTTGCTTAAACCTCTCACACTATGCTGTTCATTTTTATCACAATGTCACAATGAAAAATTACCTCCAAGAGCATATAGCGGCAATCTAATGGACTTTAGAATAGAATTCTTCCTTTCTTTTTTATATTTTTATCGGACTTTACAACAGCATTCGGATGACAATTCATGGGAGATAAACACATTAACAAATCAGGATTCAGAAAATGATGGACTAGTAAAATCAGAAGATTAATAGTTACTCGAACACAAAGGATCTGGATAAAAGAAAAGGAAAATAACAAGTACCTATGGCACGGTAATCAATAGAATCAGCTACCGAATGCCTTTTGGACTCAGGTACAGCAATTGCTTCTTCAAATTTTATTTTCTTTACCGCCTTTTCACATTCCTTTAATTTCTTGGCAGCATCAGGATCATTTGGACAGAGTTTTTTTACCTAGGCAGAAATATATGGAAAATGAGCAATATCTATCGGCACGTCACAAAAGATAGTTGTACTAAATTGTGCAGAAAAAAAAGCCGTTCAAATTAATGTTAAGAATCCAATTTAGGCAGAAGGATACTATTTGGCCTTGAAATGGTGTAGGCAAGTTTTGAAGAATTTTACTGAATAGCATATAGTCAAACTTAGAAAAGAAAAAAAAAATCAGTTTCATGTAAATTACAAAAATTCGGTAGCCCAAAAACTCCAAAACTTAAACAATAGTTAGAAAGAAAGGATCATATTTCAAATAAAGAAGAAACCTTGTTGAAAAAATACCTGCTGGAAATCTTTAAGTGCTTCTTTAAATTTCCCCATGGCAAGATAAGCAGCACCTCGCCGATAATAACCCTGTATTCAGAGAATTATCAGGTCAATAAAATAGATTCAGAGGAATTAGAAAGACTCCAGGGTCTGAAGCATGCCTTTGAATATTTCGGATCAACTTCTATAGCCTTTGAAGCATCTTGTATGGCACTACCATATTCCTCCAATTTAGTGTGGGCAAATGAACGGTTTGCCCAATATACAGCATTCTGATCGTTCAATTCAATAGCTTGTGTGTACAGATCAATAGCATGGGCGTATTTGTGAGCTGCAAAAGGCCGAAATTGTTTCAAAGAATGAGATTTTTATGAGGGAAAGAAAATGAAAACAAACAATTTGAAGGCTACAAGTGCCATTGATAAAATATCTGAGTCAAACAAAATGATTTTATATTATAAAGTCGTTACTTAACAAAATCACAATATTGAGATGACAATTTATTGCTTAAAGTAGATATATAGTATATAGACCAGTACCTTTGAATGCTTCATTAGCCAGGTTTTTAAGTTGTTCAGCTCTAGAAACGTCGGAATTCCCGGTATCCATATTGGGCATAACTGTTATTGCCTTTGCAAAGTCTGGTTCGAAATCAGCAAACAATAAATATCATAATTACATTATCATCCTCTTTTGCAAAGCTCCCCCTGCTTAAAGAAAACATTAAATTAGCCAATTCCTCAATGCTCTAGTCCACGGATCAAGGAATGCAGAACCAACATTCCAATCACAGGAAACACAACAGAATCCTGATCATACGTAACGATGCCGCATTCAATTCAACATCGATTGACAGCACAAGGAAACCAAATAAGAATAATGATAATAATAAAACTAGTACCCATTGTCGGGGACCAGAAGATACACAGCTTTCGAAGTTCTAATCGAAAACAAGAACAATTAAGAGATTTCCATTCATTGTTTGGATAAGTTGTAAATCATTTTAATGCTGCATACAAACACACAAGGGAAAACAAATAAATAGATTATTTAAAGCATCACTAAACCAATGATACGATACAATCAGCAAGAATGAAGAAGCCTGAACTCCATAGGGTTATTTTCAGATAGTACAAACAAAGAAATGATTATCGTTTGAAATGAATTCAATGTATTGTGACCAAAAAAAAACAGAAGCATGTGTTGTTGGAGCTAGATAAGAGTTTGAAAAACAGTAAAATCTAGTTGAGTTGTAGTTGGAGAGAAGAATCAAGAAAGTACCTGATAGTGTTCGATCCTTTGACTCGGCGAGAGAGACAGAGAGAGATAAACTCTGTGTGTGTGAGAGAGAGAGAAGGAGAGAGAAGAGAAACCCTAAACCAAAGAGAGAGAGAGTGCTTATTTATATTAATTAATTTAAATAAACTCGTGAATCTGTTTAGCGAATTTTAGACTTTAGAGTTTAGAGGCCGTTAATCATTTTGGAGGAGTCGAGGTCTCGAGGAAAAATAATCTAGAAAAAGTCTCCACCAGCTATTTGTTTATTTATAAATTTCATCATTTCTATCTTATATAACATTTTTAACTACTTTATCGTTCACGACGTAATTAGTCAAGTTGTATGCTGCTCAAACTTACCAATTGAGGCTGTAACTTCAAATCGTGTCTTGGTCCTTTAAATTTTGAAATCTCGAATTAACTAAAAAAAATGTTTTCATATTGGGATTTGTTAGTGTTTTTTTTTTTTTTTTTTTTTTTTTCTTAATATACCAACCACGGTATGATGACTCGAACCTAATACAGTATTTGATCGAATAAGCAAAGGAATCATGTCACTTAATTTACATTGATTGTTAATTCGATTGACATTGGTCCCCAGGTCCCAACGTCATCGTTAGGTGTCAACATTTTGTGGGTTGGGAAGTAAATTTTGTGGTGCTAAATGATTAGATTTCATAAAGCTATCAATGATTCTCTTTCCCTTGTAAATTACAACACTCTACATACACAAATTAAAGTAAGAAAAAACTGAGATACTTGGTTACAACTTACAAGCAACACACTGGTTTTTTTTACGTCACTTTGCTATTACTGTTCTGAAAAACAGGAAACAAGTGGTACTGTTTTATACAGTTTCTGCTTTCGTTGGTGTTGTCTTGCTCATGACTCATGAGATATAAAAGCTTGCGTACTTTCCAGGTGACTAGTAGACCCCCGAAATCATAGTGTTACTGCGTGAGATGTATACATAAACATAATCACTGACTGTATCTGCCATACACCTGCAAGGCTGCAACAACGTTAACAGACCCGATATATTCAAACTTGAACAAGTTTTCTTTGGTAATGAAATCTTAATATCTTATTGACAGATTCTAATGGTATATGATTGAAGCAAGCATGATAGTACGTAAACTGTACCTTAGATGATGAGACATAAGGATCCATATCTGTCAATCCAAGGTATTCATTCAAGTGCCATTCCCCAACTGATCCCGCGGTGGATTCGGAGGCATTTGGGATCCTAGCAGCCCTTTTGGATATTGATGTTGTTGTTGTTTCGGACAGACATGGTTCAAGTCCCACTTTGACTCCAGTTAGCAAAAACCTCTGATGACCAGACACGTAACTGTTTGCTGTGTGAATAGCAACATCGCACTTCCTACAAAGTAATGCTCGATCCTCCAGACAGAAGAAACTATCACAAATTGCTTAGTTAGAATCAAGATTCAACATTGAATTGTTGAAAAACAGAGATGAGCAAATGGGTACGTACGTACCTGGCAGATGTCACACTTGGGCAGGTGAGAAGAACGAGAGAGAGGCACCCTCTGGTGCTTGCTAGCGAGGCCGCGTGAACCCTGCCGTCACAATCCCAACAAAGCGCCGCATCATCTGCACATCATAACACCTTCGCCTCCGCCAACTCGCAACCGTTGCACTGTATCCTCATAACAAATTACAACAATCAACTTTCAATAACTTTATTGAGGTTCAAGGGAGGTTTTTTAAGGTAACACCGCCTAGACAGCTTCAATTCCAAGTCGACTGAGATGTTTTGGATTGATGGGAGTTATGAGAAGACGACTCGTGGCAGCCACCTCTATCACCGCACCCACTGTGTGAGCTAAGCGGCGCCGTTTAAGAGGTGTCACTTCCACACATTCCATTTTCTTATATAAACATTTGTAGTCTTGACAGTAAAGATTTGTTTGATTTTGGATAAATTTTTTTTTTTTATGGAAGGGCACCTGGAAACCAGGGCAAAACATAACCTAACGTAGGTTGGGATTTAATTGATTTAAAAACTTACTAATTTTCAACTTGTTAGACAAATACACACAAGTTGAATTTAGACCATTTTAATCGTTGCAAATGGTGATTTATTTGTTTGTATGTCTTGTTTTTAGCTAAGAGCATCCACAATAGTAAGACCCAAAAACAAGACTTATTTGTTACCACATCATAAAAAATGGGTCTTGCTATTTAGATCCATTTAATTTGAATCTCTTTTCCCTACAATAGGGGTAAATTGGAAAAGTAAAAGTAGATCCACTTTTTTAACTATTTTTCAAACAATCATTACTCTAAAATAAAATTTTATAATTGAAATTAAAATTATTTATATTTTTTTCATTATATATATACTTATTGAAATTAATAATAATGTATTTAAATTTAAATAATTGAAATATATATATATATATTAAATTTATTTATATTTTTTCATTATATACATAATTATTGAAATTAAAAATTATATATTTAAATTTAAATAATTGAAATATATATATATTAAATTTATTTATATTTTTTCATTATATATATAGTTATTGAAATTAATAATTACATAATTTAATTTAAATTATATATATATATATATATATAAGTCTAACCCAATGATTGAGAGGTACTGGGAATCCAACTCCAATCATTGAGCAAGACCAAATAGAGTTCCAAATTTGAAACCTAATTTGGGTCTACTGGGTGAAGCCCACATTTGGGTTTTTTTTTTTTTTTACCATTATGGCACCATAAGATCCAAATAAAAATGGATCTACTAAAAATGGGTCTCTTTTATCCACCATTGTGGATGCTTTAACGAACCTCTAACAAACTAACAAAGTTTGCCTAATGAAACTCTAACAGTACAATAACAACATCTACTAAAAAAACGAGTTAGAATCAATATCTATTGCATCCAACCTAAACAAGGGAGTGCGATTAATTCTACTAAAAAAAAAATGTCATCGACTTATTATTATTTTGTTATCCTAATGATTCTAAAGCAAGAGACTAATTTTAAGGTCATTATAATCTTTCAATATTATTGGTTTAAGCAAAATGAAGTAAAACAAGTACAAAATTTGATCATAAGAATCAAACAATTAATATCCAAAACCATTATAATTTTTATTGTTGTTCAATTGGAAACAAATAAAGTAACATAATTATTTTAATCTATTAAATTGTATATATAAGTATATAACCACGTAATCATAATCGGGTAAAGAAATAAACCTAGAGCTGTTAAAATGGGTTACAACCTGCGAACCTGATACGAATCAAGGTCGATAACGGGTTCCGGTTGGTAATTGGATCCGTCTAATAAACGGGTCGTGTCAAGTTTTGCTAAATGCCTAAATGGGTTTATAGGACCCGTTTAACCAGTTTATGGTAGGATAAATTTGTAATTTAAAATTGTGTAGGGGTATAACTGTAATTGTAAATAGGTATATAAAATCTCTTTGAAAATTGACACACTCCGGTCGTTCTTCTTCTATAGACTGTCTCTGCCTCGTCGTCTCCCACGAAACAAAAATGGCATCTTCTCTCACGAAACAACTCGGCGCCTTAAAACCGTGGCTGCGTATCGCCACCCAGCAGCTCCGGTTCGCAAGGATGGAGTCGGCTCCACCCAGGCGGCGGTCCAAACCGCGTTCCATTTCCATGCCGAAGACCAGCAAAGACAAGTCCGAGTGGTGGATCGTCGACGGAGAAATGCACGAGATTGGAGACCACGTGCCACCGCGCGAGCGCTTCGTCATCCCCAGAGACAACATCCCCAACAAGCGCCGCAAGCAGCTCCGCGAACAGTTCATGCGCCGCACCCGCCTCGTCATCAAAGAATCGGTCACTCTCTAACTCACTGTTCACTTTCATTTAGTTGTTGTAACTGTTATTGCTAGCGAGTTGACATAAATTGTTTCGAATTGAAGGAGCATGAGCCGTGGTGCAGGAGGTACATGGAGCTGTATCAGGAGCTGAGGGAGAATTGGGAGAGGCTTTATTGGGACGAGGGTTTCTCTAAGAAAATAGCTCAAGATCATGCCAACTACGACTCTGCTGACGATGATGATTTTGATTTCAATCCGCACAAGTATATATTTTTATTTTTATTTTTGCTGTTTTACACTATCTATCCAGTTGCTTACACTTATAATTTGGCAGGAGAAGTTTAATTAAATGGTTGTTGTTTGTGTTGCAGGAGCAATAGGAGACCTCCGGGTGGTGACCTAATGAACAATAGGAGATCCCAGGGTGGTGACCAAATGAAGGTATACAATCAAATTACTTTAACAATATCTTTTAACTGGCTTGAGCTTTTGGTCCCTGAAAATTTTGAGCTTTACAATGAGCTAAAGATGAAGTCTCTTTGTGAATCTAATTAATTTTTAGAAGCTGATGGTAGCTAAAAAAGTTGAAGTCATTTCAAGTGTTATCTGGTTTAACTACTATCTTGTTGGTTAGATTCATGTGTGATGGGTATGTGTGCAAAGAAAAGCTCGATTTTTGAGAAACATTTGATCATTTCATTTGTTGTGTATAGCCTTTCGTTTAAATTTTACTTTTATGTGACATTATCATATGTCTGGCTTCCAATTGCAGGAACAGGGTTTTCGGGGAAATAGGCAAGGTGATGACTGGGAAAAGGTCAATCAAGTCCGGGATAAGTTTGAATATGACAGAGAAAGAAGAATGAGAGAGAGAGGTAGGTTGAGAAGTATTCAATCTTGCAATTGATTCATTCTATATTCTTGTCTGGATTTTTTGTTCTTTAGAGTATCATACTTATTGGCTGTGCAAATGGCTGAAAAATCCCAATAAAATCTTGAGCTCGTTGCTTATCAGTTTTCAGTTGATGCTCTCCAAGGTCAAAGAGTAGATTTTAAAGCTTACTTTGCAGGCAATGTTAGTGTCTATCAACTAGCCTGAATCAGATAAAAGAGTAGTTAATATACTAGTAGTTAGAGAAAATAGCCTTGATTGTCACGCAGCGCACACTGAAGAGGCAATGCATTACTTAGGAAGGTGTTTACCATTAACTACAAGTGCTAGGTGTGCTCAAATTCAAGTGATAGACTTTATAATCTTAGGGATTCCAAAATATTTAAATGTAAATTTCTATCATCTTTAAAAAGAACCTGCTAATTGTCTCTTTTGCTCACTTCCATTCCATGAGAAATTAGTTAAAACCTTGTTGAGATAATCGAGTGAAATCTGCAGTACATTCAACCGTGCAAAGCTTGAATTGCAAACTACACAGTTTAATAATCTTATAAGCAGGTCATGGCTGGGTCCTGTTTCACTTTTCTTTATTTAGGATTTTGGTCCATGAACCTAAATTAAGATCATTCTCTTCACTAATCTATTTTTCTCACTGCTTTTTACTGCTAGTTTAATGCTATGAATTTTCATACTTAAAAGATAAATCGTGCTTGATTGCATAATTTGCATTGTTTCTCGGAAGCTATGTGGGGAAGCAATGTTCAATTCATAGGAAACTTTAGTTGATATTAATCAATCCTAATGCTCTGATCTTATTCAAAATTTTATACTTAGTTTCATGTGAGGGGCTTGGAAAGGCAAAGAAATTGTTCATTGTTTAACGGAGCATGCTAAACCGTTAATTTTCCTATTGTGTTTTAGTAGCATTTTGAAGGATATTTATTCTTTCTTTTTCTTTTAAGTTTCAGCTATTAACTATTTATAACTGAGGTGTATTGGTTTGGTTTGGGTTGGATGCGTTCTAATGTAGCTTTAAATCTTTCTAATGCAGCATTTGCACCTATGAACGGAAGACCTGTTATGGACTCGCAGGATCTAAACTCTCGAAACCAACCGTTTAATACTCAGAGATACTTTCCCGAGACTGAAAGGAAATGACAAAAGGACTGCCAAAGATCTGTGTTAATAATATCGTAGTCTACGTTAATTTTTGTGCCAGGGGACCTTGAAACCTTCATAGGAGATTTTGTGACAGAGATCTTCAGGAGCATTAACGAGTTAAACTGCCGGAAATCAAGGCTTCTCGACGCCCGAAATGAGAAATCCGGGAAGATAAATTGAAACTATAGATGATAGCCTTTTCAGCAACAAATTTGCAGGTACTGTCAAACGAAGGACTTATTTACTTCCATAATTTATAACATTGGAACTATTTTATTTTTTATTTTATGTTTTGTAATTTAGAATAGAAAATTCTGATATCTGAATGTTGATGCATAGATTTCTTTACAGTGGAAACTGATTATAGCTATATATTCCTGCTTCAACATTTCAAAATTTATAATACAATTTCAAGTTTGATAGATATTGTCAACTGAATCAGCAAAACATAAAACTCAAGTGTATAAATACATGATAAACTGAAGAGACTCGAATGTAAAGGTAAATACAGTACATTAAAAGCCACTAAACATTTAAAAACTTCCATAAGAAACACTAATTATTTATTAAGCTGAATATCAAATACTCAGCATGAGGCATCAATGATAGATAAACAGAAAAAGGGACCGGTCACCGGTGCCATTCACTGCAACAAAAGATAATTTTAACTAAATGAGTCATGAGTGCAGCTACCAAAAAAAGTAGTAAAAAGAATACTGTTCTGATTAATTTCATATATTTTGTATTTTGCTTAGGTGTCATTGAATTAATACAAGCTAAGGAGAGGATCTTGATCCTTAAAACAAATATTCAACCAAGCCTGTGAACAAACATCAAGCTGCATTTAATTCCACTTCTGTCATCAAATTTCTTAATTTGATCAACAAACGTAGCAAATAAATCATTTTTACTTGTTTTTTCGTTACAAATAAATGGATTTTTTTGGGGAAAATACTTGACAGGTAAATCATTTTTTCGTGACAAATAAATAATTTTTTTCCAGACATATAATACTTTTTGTCGTGACAAATAATTCTCTTGTTTCGTGACAAATAAATGATTTTTTCCTGACAAATTAATTATTATGTGAAAAATACTTGTTTTTCATGACAAAATGACAAATAAATCATTTTTACATGATAAATAATTCTTTCTTCTTTTTTTTTTTTCGTGACAAGTACTTGTTTTTTCGTGACAAATAAAATATAATGTGAAAAATACTTGTTTTCCGTGACAAATAAATAATTTTTTTTCGTGACAAATAAATAATTTTTTCGTGACAATTGCTTGTTTATTCGTGCCATATGATTCTTATTTTTTCGTGACAAATAAATAATTTTTAAGTGACAAATAATTCTTTTTATTTTTTTTTTTGACAAGAACTTTTTTTTCGTGACAAATAAAATATCATGTGAAAAATACTTATTTTCCGTGACAAATAATATTGTTTTTTCGTGACAAATAATATTGATATCCATCAACTTGACTTCAAAGTCATTGAAGCATTCGTCCTCCTCCATCTTGAGCAACTCAAATTGCGTTTGAAGGACTTGAAGCTTGGAATCCTTGACAACATCGGTTCCTTCATGTGCAACCTCTAGAATAAATAATATTGTTTTGTGAAAAATACTTGTTTTTCATGACAAATAATTCCCTTTTTTTTTTCGTGACAAATATTGTTTATTCGTGACAAATGCTTGTTTTTTCGTGATAAATAAATGATTTTTTTTTTCGTGACATATAAATCTTGTTTTTTCGTGACATATAAATTATTTTGTGAAAAATACTTGTTTTTCTTGACAAATAAATAATATTTTTTTTGGTGACAAATGCTTGTTTATTTCGTGACAAATAAATGATTTTTTCATGACAAATGCTTGTTTATCCATGACAAATAAATTATTGTGTAAAAAAATACTTGTTTTTTCGTGACAAATAAATGATTTTCACGTGACATCTAATAATTAAAAAAAAAAAAAATTGTAATTTCGTGACAAATAAATGGTTTTTTTCATGACAAATAATACTTGTTTTTATTGGTGACAAATAAATGAATATTTTCGTGAAAAACAAATAATTTAAGTGGAAAATAAATCAGTTTTGTTTCGTGAGAAATAATAATTTTACAATAAAAGAAATGTGTAATTTCCATAGCCACTAAAAAAAATGTAGAGTAACACAGAGAGACAGAGAGTGTTATAAAAGAAGAAGAGAGCAGGAAAATACATACCATTTTCGAGGAAGACAACGCCTTTCTAAACGATAACTACAAGTCGGAGGAGGTGATGGTGGCTTTGCTACCCGAGCGGCGGCTGTCAACTCAGAGAACGATGTGGTGAGAGAGACAGAGCGATGAAATGAGAGAGAGAGAGAGAGACAAGTGAGAAAGTAATTTTAACTGTTAGGATTTTAATGAATAGTTTTTTTTGTTTTTTTTTTTTACTTTGTATTTCACATTTGTGGCTGATAATGACTACTCAATCTATATCATTTTTTATCACGAGATTTGAGAAACACATATATCAAGAAATTTCACAAATAAAATATAAACTTTGAAAACAGATTTAATATATATATATATTTTTTAAATGAATTATATATTATCTCATCTATGAAAATAAATTATTGTATGTATGAACTATGAAGAGAGGCACCAAAAATTATCATTAAGAAGAAGTAAATAGTAAATAAATAAATAAAATCTATATTATTAGTAATTTAAAAAATTGAAAGTAGTAAATCAGACTTCAAAATCATTATTAGCTACACACGGAAATCAATTAGTAAGTACAAATAAAAGTATAAAACTGAAGAGAAGTAATGATTTTATTATAGAAAATATTAACAATTATAGTAATTTACATCTTGGTGGAGGCAAAAGCGAGAGAGTGGAGGCCGTCTATGAGTAGCTATTGGTTTGCAAAAGCTTGTTGGTGCGGTGGAGGTGGCATCTAAAGGAACCGGCGTGGGTTGTTGGAGCACAAATGCAAGTCTTTTTTGATTTTGGAATCGGCTTGTTGGGTATACGTATATTTTCCAATCCCTCCGAATTGGGTGAGTGAGCAGGCATGATGCCCCTACTGTTTCACATGAAATCGGAGTCTGAGATTGTACAACATAAGGAAGAATTGAAATGATCGGATGAAACGGTGAGGTGTCGAGTGTAGCAATTCAATGCTGAATGCTGATTCAGTCTCCTTTTGACAGATTGGCATCCCTTTCATATCTTTATATATCCCAATTATAATTACTCTTTTCTCCTTTTCTACCTTATTGGTTTTTTGATAAATCATCCACGACCATCGATAAAGCCCGTTATAAACCTTTGGTTTGGAGGCCCATTAATCCAATCAGCATTTGATCTATTCAACGTGAAGGACCCTTTTTCAATTTTTCACAACATTTATATTTTCATGATATATTTATTAGTTCAGGCTTTTTGGGTTCCAACCTACCTGATTATTTATTACCTTAAAAGGGTTACTTTAATTCTTTGTAGATTTGCAGTCTGCAGAGTATCTTTCCTTGTATTTGGAGTGAGAATCTATATATCACATTTTTTAGATTAATATGGATCTCAAATCTTTTTCATTTTCGTATATGAATATCCAAGTACTAGTGTGTCATGCCAAATAATATTTTATATCTATTTTGAAGAATGTATGGAAAACACTTTGTGTTGTCATGTTTCTCAATTTCTCTGTGGAGCAAAATGACCACTGCCTTGGCTGTTAGGGTGCGTTTGGCAAAGAGATTGGATAGGACAGGACGGGACAGTTGTTCCATATTGTGTTTAGAATGTCTAGGACAAAGTCACAAAACTGTTAATTGTATTGTTTTACATTTGGTATGGATGGGACATAACGGGATAAGAGATTCAAAAAAACCAGAGTACCCCTCATATGTATATATGATATTATAATATATATATTATTATTAGGGTTAATATTATAAACCTCTCCTCACCTTTGAACTATTATTGTATATATAGTTACAAATGTTTTTATTTTAGAAACCTCCCCTATGGACTAACACTGTTAGCATTTTGTTTGTATTGACCGAGTTTGACTGTTAAAATGTCCAAAATATCTCTATTCAAGCTTCAATTGTATGAATTGACTATTAAACTCTCATGCTTTTACCAAATAAATTAATAAACTGATACAAAATACGAGAATGTTAACTTGTAAAAGAAAAGTTATTTTGTGGACAATTTTATCCCTAAAAATAACAAAATTACAAATGAATCAAAAGCATTGAAAATAAAATAGAATATGTATTTATTTATTTGTCTTTTTTTTTATTAATCCAAGCAAATATTCATTTTTGATGCTTTTGGTTCATTTGTAATTTTGTTATTTTTAGGGATAAAATTGTCCACAAAATAACTTCCCCTTTGCAAGTTAACATTCTCGCCTTTGTATTATTTTATTAATTTATTTGGTAAAAGTATACGGATATAATGGTCAATTCATACAATTGAAGCTTAAATATATATATTTTAGACTTTTTAATAGTCAAACTCAGTCAACACAAACGGAACACTAACGGTGTTAGTTTGTAGGGGAGGTTTCTAAAATAAAAGCATTTGTAACTATATATCCAATAATAGTTCAAAGGTGTGGGGAGGTTTATAATATTAACCCTTATTATATATATATATATATATATATATATATATATATTATTGCACAAGTTTATGATTTTTTGAAGATTTAAGGGTAAAAATGTCTTTTTGAGACTTGTCCCATGCATGGGACAAGTCTCGCCTAGGGTCTTGGGTGGGATAGAATTTGGTGATTTTTGTCCCACCTTATCCCATTCTGTCTCATGCTAAAGGCGCACCAAACGTGAGACAAAAAGAAACCGTCCCACGTTGTCCTGTCCCATTCCGCGTACCAAACGCACTCTTAGAGTTTCTCCAAAAGGATCCTTAAACCCACTCCTTAGCTAAAATAGCTAGTGAGGATAGTTTTAGAGCACCCAAATAGGCTCTCTAAATGACTCCCTATTTTACAAAACCACCAAGAGACTCTTCAAATATAGAGAGTCATTTCAAGCTCCCTATCTTCTCTCTCTTATTTTTTTTATTTTTTATTTTTTATATTTTAAGTTGATTGTTCTCTTTCTTACAATTTAAAACAAAATAAATTTATTTATATTTTAAATTCAAAAAATATTAAAATATTAATGAGTAACCGTAATAGAGAAGATGGTTTGAGTGACCTCATTAAAAGTTGATAACTAAAATAGCTTTTTAGCTAAAATTTAGAGAGCATGATTGGAGATGTATTATATCGGATTTGGATCCTAAGCATGTGATTGGTTGTTGATAAAGTGATTGTTGAAACCAATCACAACTTAACCACACATTCATTACAGTGCTTATGTGTATCATGAGATCAGGAAAACGATCATTCAAATTCGGTTATATCTATCAAACCGACTAAACATCTATATTCTTTATCTACTGCAAAGCTTGATTAATGTTATTACTGTTCCTACGACACTTTTATATAATCTGATTTGATATGCACGATATCCATATCATCATGACGATGCTTTTGCTTTTGCTTCTATGTGTGTCTTTTATTTTTCTTGTTTTTAATAAACAATTAAAAACCAATTACCTTATAATATTATCTATCAAATCATATAGTGAATTATTGGCAAGGATGGATTATAAGCTCTGTAATTAGTAAATTAACTAATTTAAAGATACATATATATATATATATATATCGTTATAGTGGTACTAGTTCTTCTAACTTCTAAGTGGGTATGCATTTGAATGATTGTTATTTAATTTGCTTTTGGCCTACCTCCATCTCCTCTTTTCTTTTGGTTTAATGATCCTCATGTATATTCAGCCATTCAGGGGATCTATAAATATAGTTGGTTGAGTTTGGTTTATAATATTAAATTAAAGTTAGTTGATGAGAATGGTAGTTATCTAATTAATCACCCTTTTTTCCTTGCTTTTCCTTTTATCTTATTTTGCTTTTGATTTTCAGATGTCGTTTTGCAAAAAATTGCACCTTTTGAACCCTACTAAACGACCCCATCACTATATCTTTATCCTACTTTAAGAAATTTAATGGCAATTTAAAGAAAAGGTAAAATGATGATGATGATAGACGACTGTTGTTTCACGCTTGGCATGTGAGAGAGCAGCAGAGAAGCAGACCAAAAAGATATATGTAAAAGAGGTTGCCATGTTTTTCCACATTGTAATTAATAATTAACCTCTTAATTAGTTTCAATCAGAACACATAACATTTGCTGCAGATTGCAGATTGCAGATTGCAGGAGATGGTTTGTTTCTGTCATGAACAAATTAAATAAACATGGATGTGGAGCATTTAAGGAATCACATGAAGTTAGCAGAAACAACATAGTCATAAATAAATGCCCATCAAGTCAAAGACTTGAAAAGAGAGTCCAATTTCAGTTTAAAAGAAAGGGAATTTACATGATACATATATAAACCCCCCCAGGCCCCCAGTCCCCCACACCTTTCTCTTTTTTTTTACAGGCTTTTTTTTCTAACGCATATTCCAACAAAGACAACACAACTAACACCAAATAGCTAGTTCACAACAAAAGCCTCCCGAAAATATGATATTCGAATTACAACTCTCATGATATATATTTATAATAACATAATCCTCCCATATTTATATGTACGTAGTAGTAGCAGTACACTAATAGTCTTCTTCTTCCAGCTCCAACCATTCACAAAAAACAAGTTGGCAGCAGGCAGCTTGAGAAGAAACCAAGCCCTCCTCTCTTCTGCAACCCCACACCACACCAATTGAATTCATTTTAGTTTAAAGTTTAAACACAAATTAAACACAAAAGTGGAGGAGTAGAGACTAGAGTAGGGTGGTAAATATACCTTCTTGGTTTTGGCGTAAAGTAGGCCTGGAGAGATCTTGTACAAGTCCTCATCAACTGGTTTTGGTGTCACGTTTCTTCTTCTTCTGGGGCTTTGATGATCACTTTCTTGATCTTCATTCACATCACTCACCACCGTCCATTTACTCTGCTTTTTTCCATCACGCGTCTGATGATCACCACCTTTTGTCTGCACATCATCATCATTTTCTTTAGAGAGAAAAAGCTTGGACTTTAATTTCTTTAGAGAAAGCATTCATTTTTATATATCCATACAAAAAAGCTAAAGTCTCAACCATGTATCCTTTTGAGTGATTAAATGGTGAACTCATCTTTTCATGCTACTATCTTTATTGCCCTTCTCATCTTCCTAGTAAATGAAGAGACATGGAAGCTAGTATGAACATACCCTTGAGCGAGGAACAACAATCATGGCAGGTGTAACGACATCGTTGTCATACAAGTCACCAGCAACGTACAAGTCACGATCCTCTGAGTAACTGTAACGAAGCAAGCCAGCTTGTCTTGCTGAGTCAAAACATTGAGTGAATGGCAGATCATTGTTCCAGTCCCAGCTCCCAAATGCTGGCACGTGACTCCTCCTGTAGTAGTAATCCTAAACAACCATATCAATTAATATGTTAAATGTTAATCAACCTTAACAACAACAACAACAACATTAAGAAGAAGAAAGAAGAAGAAGAGAGACGACTTACTTCCATATTTGCAGAGGTTGAAAAAATCGGAGATTTTTTGAGTGTTTGGTGAGGTTTCTTTTGTGTTTTTCTTTTTCTTTTGGTAATGCCAAGCGTGGGAAGGGGCTCTCCCAATTTAAAGAGACTTGAGAAAGAGAGTGAGAGAGTGAGTGAATAGAGTAAAGTAAATATGTTAAAATGTATTGGGATCCAAAGCAGCAATTAATTAAAATTCAAATGTGTATGTGTGAGAGAGAGAGAGAGAGAGTAACAGAGGAGACATAGGAGAGACAAACAAGTAAGGTAAGCTGATGAGAGAAAGAGATGGGTAAGGGTTGCTTTTGATTAGAGCAATTCTTTTAATATATCTTTTACTTTTTCATCAAGTTTTATATATATATTTTTGTTTTGCTTTTGTTGCTTTACCTGGTTTGTCGCTGAGAAGTGTATATTCCAATGCAGAAACAGAGAGAGCATTTAATGATCTGCTATTTTGCTTGTGGGCTTGTCTAAACTTTAACCACACACGCGCACCACAGACCTCACTCGTGCTCCGTGCACTCCATCTTCCTCTTCAAAACTCACAAGTAAAGCAATTGGTTTTCTCACTGAGTCAACTCTTATTTTAACTTTCTTATCACCATCTTTAATGATCTTCACAAATCTGAAATCACAATCTGTAATCTGTATGTTTCAGGTTATTTTTTTTTATAAAATAAAAAGTTCAAACTTGCACTACTACATAGTACATATCCATTAATTAGAGTAGGTAGCTTATTTAACATATAGACATTGGACAGAGTGTTTTAAACATATTTGCCAGAGACTCTGTCTTTACCCCAAAACTAGACAAAGCTTATTTTTCAATGGTTCTCTACATCATACCTAATAAGTGGTGGGATGTATTTTGAAAGTTTTATCTGGACAAGGGATTCATTTATTCTATTGGTGTATGACTCATGACTCATGACTCATGACTCATGTGATAGTGAATAGGTGATTCCTGTTGAATTTTCTGTTGAAAAGTGTTGTCAAATAAAGAGCCAGAAAAATGAAAACAAGATAGCTACCATACAATACTATGGTTGGGTTGGTCTCCTTTATCCAATACACATGAATTTGCTTCCTCTATTCTTTGTATTTTGTCTCCATATATTATCACCTTTTCTTTTTCTTTTGAGTTTTTACATGAACACCAACAATTATTATACATGAATTTCTTCTTTATTCCTCTTCTTTTGTCTCTACATATATACACATACAATGTATCGCTTTCTCTTTTACATGATTACACCCATCTACTATGGTGATTGGTGACCACCATTATACTACTAGAAATCCATTTTTAACATTTGTAAATTAAGTGAAGCTATCTATATTCACTGTTCAAAAGTCTAAAAGCTTTTAAAAAACAAATTACAAAGTTGACCCGGATAGCTACTTTCACACTCGCTTTTTATTAGTGGGCAAATCGCAAAAGCCTATAATAAAGCTGTAACCTGGTAAGGTTTCCAGATAGCAAGCCCAAGAGAGTAATCAAATGAAGTGGGCTCTTTAGTGAGCAACAATCACTTTGTGATGGGCTGGAAATAAAGAGCACAACCAATAGTTGATGTTATTATATAAATTAAAAAGCAGTCACAAGTACACACACTGATACAAATATACTACGTACTCGAGCATGGAATTATAAGAACTTACATATATGATCCCTTAAATATTAATTAATTTATTTTCTAATAATCACCATCAAGCTGCAGGTCACCTCCTGCTTCATCTGCAAAAGTAGCATCATGATGATCGTAAGGCTCATCTTCTTCATCAATTGGAGATGCTATTTGATGATCTTTCTCTGCATTTTCCACTTCTTCTTCGTCGGGTAATTTGTCTTCATGATCTTGATCATCATCGTCGTCATCTTGAACAACCTCATGCACTACAACTTCTTCTTTTTCTTTTTCTTTTTCTTTTTCTTTTTCTTCCGTGATTTTAGGAGGGACCTCTATAATTTCTTCTTCCTTCGTGGCTACTGCCTCTTCTACCTGAAAACATGTATTACCAACTTAATTAGCGTACATGTTCACATGATCTACATATATATATATATATATTTAGTTAGTATGGAGACTAAAAGACAAAATCATAAAGTTTTGTTAATATAATAAATTAAGTTAAAAGAGAAGAAGCAGAAATATATAACACCTGTGAGGATGCCATGGAAAGAGATGGTGATGATGATCAATAAAAAAGAAAAGAAAAAACAAAGGATGTTGATCAGAGTACAGGTAGCTGAAGGATAAATATAAATGGATTGATAATAAGATGAGAATTGAAGAGTGTTTAGTTCTATATATAATGGTAAATTTGAATGTATAAACTGCCTTAATTAATCGAATTATATGCAAGTTGGCGCATCAGAGAACAAATAATGCAATGCTTTTTCACTTTTCTGATGCTTTCAACCACTTGTGGATTCCAAAACATTTTACATTATAAGATACTCTAATTCATTTATAAATCAACTAGATTATAAGATCTCTTGTACGTTAACATAGCTATAAAAGACCTTACTAACTAAGGGGAGTGTATTCAATTAGAATTAATTAGGATTCTTGAAGACATTTAAAGACATTTTTTAAGTGACAGATTTTCATGGATTTCTACAGACTTTTATAAATCCACATGGACTTTTATGGATTTGTTTAGACATCTATCTCAGACTTTTATGGATTTGTTTAGACATCCAAAGATTTTCATGGATTTGTTTTCTCTGACTTATCAATAGTAAGCTAATTATAGCTAATTATAGCTAATTATCAAAAAAACCTTTGATACATCAGTTAATCTATATTTGCGTATATATATAGTCTGAGGTTGTTGCTGATGCAAACAAAGCGATTGAATTGAACCCAAAATTGGCTAAGGCTTATCTGCATAAAGGCACTGCTTGCATGAAGTGCAGATAAATTATTTTTCTTTAAAATAAAATGCTAATAAAGAGTGAGCATTTTGGTGTTTGATTGAAGGCTCTACAGATTATTTTGGTGTCGTTTTGTGCAGTTTTGGCACGTAGTAAGATTTGTATTTGTGCAATATAATTTATATTTTGTTCTTAGCAAATGTAGCGGCTCTATTTGGGAAAAATAAGTTGCAAGCGTTCGTTGTATTCACAACACTTGTGTACGAAATTTTGATATCTTGGACTACAGCATTTAAAAACAATTTTTTTTTTTTTTTTTTGGTTATAGCAATGACTAGAGATAGTTAATAATTTGATTTTGTATACTACTCTGATTATATTTCTTAAATTGGGCAATAACAAACGTGTTTACACTTGCTTGTTCAAAAAATATATATATATATAATTATGTGACTGCAACATATTCCATTATTTTATGTGGCTTGTTTTCTTTTTGAACTCGATTTTTTTTTTCCTTTTTAATTCAAAGAACATGCTGGGGATGGAAGCTTATTATTCTCACATGCATTGATTATTTTAATTTTTACATATTAGTGCTTTTCGTTTTTGTTTTGAGAGAGAGAGGGAGAGCAAAATCCACCAAAATCTTTGAGGAGAAGGCTGGACATGTTATGACATTTGATATTTATATCTCTTACCATCAAGTCCACCAAAATCCATCAAAATCCATGACCTAAGAAAATCCTTTAAAATCTAGTCCTAATTGAATACACCTTGATTCTTGTAGACATTTTTAAAGTCCCAATTCAATACACCTGGATTTAGAAGGATTCTTTAAAAGTCCATAGAAATCCTAATTGAATACCACTGGATTCATATGAACTCTTTTAAAGTCTTTAAATGTCCAAATTGAATACACCAAGATTTATAATGTCTTTAAATGTCTCCAAGAATCCTAATTGAATACACCCCCCTAAGTTATTAGGTGCATTGAAAATGAATGTAAATAATAATCAGATACAAATTCGGAATCCTGCATGCATAACCCTAGATAAGGAGGAAGGGTAATTATAAGATGCCAAATCCATATTATTGATGGCTTTATTCAGTTGAGGAACCCTATACCAGTCCACGTGTCAGTAATCTACGAGGTTAGATATTCTAATCTAGCAAGGGTTAAGGAATTAGGTGGGTCCGACGTCAGCTCATAATATGCAAAGTAAGCTTTTCTAAACTCGTGTTCCTCAATCCTTTCCATTCCCATTAATTAATATGCCATTTTCCATTATAAATACTTTATTATAATCTAAGTTTATTCCATCTTAACCAATCTTTTTCCTTTTCGAGGGCCTGTATCATGGTTACAGTCCGTCCAGATTAACCATTCTTTGTGTGTATAATAATTATAAACATTAGTTAAATCTACGATTTATTAATAATATAATAAAAAGAAAGAAGTTTCTGACCACATATTTTTGGAAATTTAGCTGAAGAAGATGAGTATATATCAGCAGAGAAGGAAAAGATAAACATATTCTGTATGTCGGGGATGGAGTTTGTCTAGTTCCTCATTTGAGGCAGGCCCATACAAGACATGTACAATTTCCAATGACCCACAACACAAGTGTTTTTTTCTTTCTTTAATGGCTTTATAATTGGGATTCTTCATATAAAATAACCAATCATTACCGTAGTTAATCAAAAGTTTAATCATTCAATTCACGGGATCATTTTTCCTTTACGTGTGGCCTCTTGTTAGACCACAGAATAATCAACAGACCACCAATAATGGTGTCTTCTGTCTGTTTCTACAACAAAACCAGTGGCCAATCCAATATGTGACAGTGTGCACCAAACTAAAACTAGCAAGCTAGACAACCCCCCGTGACTCTCCTCTGTCGTATAACATTCACGGACTCCACAATTTGTGGCTCCAACATTCTCTATATAAACACACACACACACACCCCACAACACAAAGCAACTCATTATCAGCAAGTGCATCAACAACAATGGCAAAGAAGAACAGCTATTACTATTACACATTGGTGGGTTTGATGGTGACATTGTTAATAATGGTGGAGGGCACAAGGGCAGGGCTGATTAATTTGTGCAACATGAACGAGGATGATTTGTCAACATGTAAGCCAGCAGTTACAAAGCCAAACCCAGTAGATCCGCCACCACCGGCATGCTGTGAGGTTCTTAAAAAGGCAGACTTATCATGCTTGTGTTCTTACAAGGAGTCACCCATGTTGCCTGCTCTTGGGATCGATCCTGATCTTGCTATGGGACTTCCTCCTAAATGCAATCTACCCCTTCCTCAAAGTTGCCAAGGTATCTCTGCTTCACTCGATTACTATTTTTTTTTTTTTTTTGAAATAGACCGGACTGCCGAAATTAAACAATATATTTACGGCCTGAAGATCTATTCTCATAACAGGAGATAACTACTCGATTACTATTCTTATTTTACTATAATTATAAGCTAATACATAGGAGTCGTTTGTTTTTTTCACTTAAAACTTAATGAGTCTGAATTAAACTCATTACGTTGTTTTGTTTGTTTTTTTAAGTGATCGTTTTTTTAAGTGATCAAACAACTTAAAAATAAAAAGTAAGAAATCCTGATTTTTAATTTAAACTTAATTTCAAATCACTGAATTACAATAAAAATATTCATTTCTAAGTCTATCCTCCCAAAGAAGATATATTTCCAAATTTATTCTAAATTGATATGGTGTAGAATTCTTTCATTTAACATATTTTTTATTTTAAACGGGTTTTAGAAAAAAGAAAAAAAAACTAATCACTTCTCATACTCAAATTTTCATAGAATTGAACAATTGAATTTCTCTAGCTCTTAACAATTCCTAATAAGAACTCTGTATTGTTTTTTGTAATCTAATTATTCATCTAGTGCTTAATAAAATTGTCTACCGTATTGAATAGATTCTATGGCTTGAAGATGTTATAAAGTAATTATATATATATATATATATATATATATATATAAGAAATTTCAAGAACTTTTTTTTTATTTGGCTTCGGGTGCATATTGAACTTCAACTTTTTTTTTTGTCAACAATAAATTGAACTTCAACTTTGTTTGCAGAACATGTAAAATTATATTCTTTGATAAATTTTTTGTTTTGTTAAATTGAACTTTGTTTGCAAAAGAACATACAAAATCTTATAAAGAATGATGCATGTTAAATAACTTTTTCTAATCGGTATGGGTATAAATGTACAATTATTTATTTTCAAACAATTTTATTTTTAAAAAAACAAACATATTGAGAGTAAATAGATGTGAGAAAGATAAAAAAAAACATGTCTTTCAAATTCAGATTTCAATTCCCATTCGGTCTTCAAAAAGAATTATGACTTCAATTTTCAGAAAAAAAACAAACAAACAACCCTTTAGTTACTCAGTTAAGTTAATATGAAGTTGCACACGAAACAGCCTACTAGTCCTAAGGGCCCGGCTCATTACTGTGAGGCTGAATGAAGATCTTTCCTTCCAGGTCCACAATACTATCCAAAACCTAACCCAAAATAAATAAATAAAAACATTAGAAATAATTAACAACTCGATTGTTAATGCTGTGCACATTTCTGCATAATCATTTGACAGAAGAAAATCACATAACTTGCATACAAAAAGAAGATTAGTCATTTAGTCCTTCGACATCAACAGCAATTGTTTTACTGTTGTTGGTATTTTGCTTTCGCAGGTTCATAATTGACTGTTTGATGATATCTCGGTCTCAAGAGTCAAGATCAAGGATGCTCGTTACAAGTTTAATTTGCATTTCTAGGCTGTTTCCTGTCTGAATTATTATGTACCTTTAAATACTGCGGGTTTTGTTTTGTTAGTTATCCTCATTTGAAAAACGTGTTACCGTAGTCCTCTATTATTGTGCATATGTGGTCTTTACTCCTTAAACCAATATCACATTAAATGACATTGAATGCATGCCTTCCATCGCCCATCAGTCCATTCGATTTTGATTTTTGAATGACAATGAGTCAGTGACATATTCAAGTAAAAAAATATAACCAAATGATTTTGAAAAATAACTCACGAGAACCCCACTTTTTGTGACTGGTGACTGGTCCCCCACCATCTTATCCATTTGACAATTGACAACTCCTATACGACCTATGCAAACGCTTGTCGCTACCTCATTCGCTGTTCAATTTTATAATGTAAATTCCCAAAACGCCCCTCTTCTAATTCCTCAAATTCTAGAAGATATTTATTATTAACTTAATAAAACAAACAGAGAAGGACAATAAATAAACAGACACAAAAGCAAGATTTATCGCAACACGAGGCGTAAGTGCGTAACCATAAACCACCACTTATTATCCAAAATCCACAACCACTGTTGTTAAAAAGTCGTTTCTACCCTTCACCACCTTATATCTGGAAATATAATTAATAAATCTAGAAACTGAAAATTGATTAATTTAATATAAGCGCGTAAACGATGATAATTGCGGGAAAAGAAAATGTTCATTTACTGCCAGATGTCAGTTTTGTTATCAGAGGTAAGCAAAAGCATCAAAAGTCCCATGAGAAGCGTATCATCAAAATATCTCAGAAATACTAAAAGGCCTTAATAGCTGCTACTGCCTAGTGCCTCAATTCACCAACCTAAACCATAGAGCATCATTTAAAGAGAAACAACAAAAGATAGGAGAGAGTTATGGGGTAGATCACAGACAACATCAGATCAGAGTTTACGAGACTACTCCTTCTCCTCGTCTTTGCAAGTCTCGACAGGGGAGCAGATGAACCAGGTGAAACCATAGGGATCCTTGAGCTTGCCAACGCGCCCGCCGCAGCACACGCCATCTCCATCCACGATCTCACCGTCGGCAACGGCTCCAGCACTCACAGCCTTTGAAAGAGCAGCTTCCACGTCCTCAGTTTCCAAGCAGAGAACGCACCCGGTCCCCGCACTCTTTTCTCTGGTCAAATCATTACTAAACAAATTAACAAGCCATAACAAATAAACGAACCAACAAACATGCCTAAAATGAAGTCTACTGCAGCTAACACAAGCGAATGAAGCGATTAATGAACCGAAACTATGGTCAACGACTCGAAAATCAGTCAATACACATATACAAGTACCGTTTAAGCAGATCTTAAAAACTTGATTAAAATAAAACAAAAAAAATATTAAAAAACAACGATGTAAACAGGTTTATTGGTTTAAGTATGTAAACATTCTAAGAATAAATTAAAAAGAAGACAAATGCTCACAAATTAGAATATACTAATCTAAAAAAACAGTAAATATTATATATATAAATCAAGATCTGGTAAAATAGAAACATAAACAAACACGCAGACAGAGATATCTACATATTGGGAGAGAGAAAGAGAAAATGGAGCAGAAACGTACGAAGCAGCAGCAGAGTCGTCGGCGAGGTCAGAGACGAGAATAGTGAAGCTGCCAATCTGGAGCTGAGCAGAGAGAATGAGAGGAAGCTCCTGCTCGGCCTTGCGTTTGGTGTGCATGGTACGGCCGGTCTCCTCAGCACCGAAAGCGTTCTTGTAGAACTGAACAGCGTCAGTTGCCTTCGGCGCCTCAACCAGCAGCTGCGGCTTCAACGCCGTGAAGGTAACGGCAGCGACCGTTACAGCCTTCTCTGCTCCTCCGTTCTGGACTTCCTCAACAGCAGCCATTGACACAGACGGTTTGTTTTTGGTTCTCGAACGATCGAGAGAAAGGGAGAGCAAACCCTAGGAGAGAGAAAATAAAGGAAGCTGAAATAAAAGTTGAAAATGAGGATCGTGTGGGGTGTTGGTCTTCTCGGTTGGGGTTTTTATAGAAGCGGGGAAGCGGAACCGTTAGACACACTATATGGTGGTAAATTTTACCTTCTAAAATCGCCTCTGTGTTGTGTCTAATTTACGAATCATGCCACTGTCACTTCATTTGCATGCTATTCACAAGTATAATACCAAAACTGCCCTTGCCGTGCCACGGACTCCAACTCTTTCATTTTATTCTCTTTTCTTAATTTTCTGTTATAAGCATTAACCAAAATATTTATTTATTTTAAAACTAATTCTACTGTCCCAATGTCCCATGAAATCTATTGATATCAAATGCTATAATTAAATTATATTTCTCCTTTATACCAAAAAATTATGAATAATTATTCAATATTATGAAAAATTTATACGTGGAACCAAATCATTATTACCTTATAAATATAAAATCATGTTATAAACTATTTAATGGATGAATGATTAGATTTTTTTTTTTTTTTTATGTATATCATATATGGTAACAATAACTTGAACTTGAAATATCATAAGGATGGAATTCTTCCCTATCAAACCAAATTTAAATTGCTAATAATTAGATTATTGAGATGTTTTTATTTGATAATATACTAATAATGGACTCGTAGTAACATTACTCAAAGGCTTATAGCCAAAATAGAGTAGGATTTGGTTGAGTTAATGTGAAATAATCATAATAATTGTGGAAAGTTATGTCTAAAACCGTCATATAAGATGATAATTAATATGTGATGGAAATGTAAAGATAAAAAAAGTTTAATATTGAAATTAATAGGATTGAATACTATGGATAAAAAAATAATTTAATATTTGATTTTGAAATTAAAAGGAGACCTAGAAAGGCTGCCTCTAGAATATAGATTCAAGTTAGCTACTGACTACTGACACGAATTTGCTAATAAATATTAATAATATATATTGGGAATGTTCTTGGCTTTTTAACTTATCCATTTGCATATGTTTGCACGGTAAGAGAAATTGTGTGGAGAACATAGGGGTGTTTTTGGAATGAGAAATAATATATGGTTTCAGGCCAAGCCAAGTCCAATATAATAACATGACTATTGAGTATTGACCCATCTGACACAAGTATCAAAGAGCCTGATTTTTGGATTTAATTTTTTCAATTTAGAATGGATTTAAAAGTTTTTGGCAGTATTCGGGTAGCGGTCTGTCTCTGTCATGGTTCTGCTTTTTTTTTTAATTTTTTTTCACCGCTTCATTTTCTCGCGGAGTGGTTTGTGACTTTGTTCAACCATTTTCTTACACACCTCTCACTCTCTCTCCTTAATGCAACGTGTCAAGTTTTTTTTTTTTTTTTTATTCAAGCACATATTACATTATCACCGAAGTTTGGATTAGAGATTAAAGTTTGAATCATCAAACACCGAGCCGTCTTAGCTCAGCTGGTAGAGCGCATGGCTTTTAACCATGTGGTCGTGGGTTCGATTCCCACAGACGGCGATGATACAAATGTTTTTTTTTCAGTTTTTATTTAGTGATTTATTTTATTTTTATTTTATTTATCAATTGTGTGTCTGTTTAATCTTCAAAACCCAAAACCCAAAACCCTGACAATAGAGCAAAAAAAATGTTACAGACAGCTATCCGTTTTATTCCATTATCTTCTTCTTCTTCTTCTCTAGCTGCTACAGCTTCAAACAGTTTCTCTCCACCTTCATTTCTATTGGCACCACGTCACCACAGAATACAGCAGCAATGGCAACAACCAAAACAACCCAAGAGAAGCAGTCTCATGCTGAGGTCCTGCACCAGCTATGAAGTCGGTGGAGGTTATTCAGATGAAGAATTGGACTTGCAAGACCGAACTCGCAGAACCCAAAACCTCGACGGAGACCCCAAAATCGACAGTTCTCAGTGTGAAATCCTGCTCCAAGGTGGTGAACAGGTCACTTCCGTTCTTCAAGAGATGATTACACTCGTAAGTTTGTTCAAATTATGCAATACAGAACTAGCTTGTGTGGATTTTAATGTCTTTTTGTTTGTGTTTGTATTCTTCCAATTTATGCATAATTTTAAAATTAGTAGATAATTTTGGGGATTGCTATAAAATAAAGACTCGATGAGAAAGCTTGATTGAACATGTATGTTGATGTGTATACATGTGGACTGGATACAGCTGGAAGATATGAACATGGATGAAGCATCTGAGGAGGTAGCTGTGGAATTGGCTGCGCAAGGAGTCATAGGTAAAAGAGTTGATCAGATGGAATCAGGGTTTATGATGGCTCTAGATTACATGATCCAGCTTGCTGAAAGGGACCAAGATGATCAGGTACACGCCTATGGCCTTTACATTTGGGTTTTATCATGCATTGATCTGGACGATTGCTTGTCATTTGAAACATACATGTTAGACTGATTTCAATGTGTGACGGTTAAACTCTTGGTATAACTGTCATTTGCATTCTTTGGATGTATTGAGAAAAGCTCAAAATGGTAGGAAATTATTTTAGTTTTACACTTTGTTGTGTGAACTTTGTAGAAAGTTGGATTATGATGGACATTTGTGAATGTGTAAACTCTGTGGCTGCTGCTTTATGTATCGAACTTTTACATGCCTTTAAAGATACTGTGAAACTTGGAAATGGATTTTGACTGTTTGTATATCGTTTGTGTAAAGCGCAAGTCCCTGCTGGAGGTGATCAAAGAGACTGTATTATCCCATCTTACGAAGAAATGTCCCCCACATGTAAGGAATTTTATTGAAGCATCTAGTATTATATGAATAGTTAGTTCCAAATACTACTCATAAATTTACCAAGTAGTTTTCTCTTCATAGGTTCAAGTGGTTGGCCTGCTCTGTAGAACTCCCCAGAAAGATAGTAGACACGAATTGATGCGTCGAGTGGCTGCCGGTGGCGGTGTTTTCGATGGTGAGAAAGGCGTCAAAATTCATATTCCAGGAGCAAATCTAAATGATATAGCTAACCAGGCTGATGATTTACTAGAGGTCAGTGCCAGAGAAACTACTCCATTCTATTGTCTTCTTGACATTTGTGATGTGTGTAAAGATTTATGGTTTGTATAGCACAATATTTAAGTTATAACTCTTACTACTAGCGAATCACAAGTTAGCCGAACACATTTGTTTTCAAAGGCGTTTGGACTGTGGATGAAACCAGTGGTGGTTATCTTTTAATTTTTTCCTACATTTTTCAATACTTCTGC
This sequence comes from Acer yangbiense, assembly GCA_008009225.1. Taxonomy (NCBI): domain Eukaryota; kingdom Viridiplantae; phylum Streptophyta; class Magnoliopsida; order Sapindales; family Sapindaceae; genus Acer; species Acer yangbiense. The sequence continues at coordinate 44,006,026 of CM017769.1, read as the reverse complement.
AGACAATGGAAACACGACCGGTTGTTCCTGATCGAAAACTACTTGCCAGGCTTGTTTTGATCAGAGAGGAAGCTCGGAACATGATGGGTGGTGGAATACTGGATGAAAGAAATGACCGTGGTTTTAGCACTCTTCCTGAATCTGAGGTTTCTATGCCTGCCTTTATGAGACTTGAAATCAATTTATGAGATATCTGCTTGTTTCTCATTGTCCTCATTTTGTTTGTCCTATTGAACTATATCATCGAAGGTTTTTTTAAAATAATTCTATCCCCAATGGCTAGTTGTTCATTATTCTTCCTATTGGCCTAGGTGTTTTTGTTGTTGATGTTATGATCATTGATGATTGACCTGACTACAATTCTTGCCAATGTAGGTGAACTTCTTAACCAAACTTGTAGCTTTGAAACCTGGAAAAACTGTCCAGGAAATGATAAAAAATGTAATGCTAGGGAAAGATGAAGGTGCAGACAGCAGTGATGAAGTAGATACTGCTGGGAGCAGTTCCGGTGGAATTTTTGGAAGGGTATGATACACAACACAATATGTATTTTTCTGTTTTCATAGGTCAAAGTAAATTATATTTAATAGGTTAATGTGTGCACAATGATTGGTGCTATGGTATGCTGATCTACTTGTTATGATTCCCAGGGAAGTGTTACGGGCAAGAAACCTCTTCCTGTGCGTCCTGGCATGTTTCTTGAGACGGTGACCAAGGTACCCTTCCCTTATGCCATTAGCTCTAAAGTTGTTACTGAATGTTTTTTAATTCCATTGGGCTCGTGGACAAGCAAAAGGTGATTGAGCCAGATCAGGATAACTTAAGGACAAACTTTACTTGAGTTTACATGGCAGGCCTTTGTGCTTACATTTGCTTAGGCTTCTATGATCATCAATCGATAATATTTCCTTCAGTGATCTATATGCATGGATCAATACTGATGAATATTTATTCTTGGATTTGTCAGGTCTTAGGTGGTATATACGCCGGAAATGTCTCTGGTATTACAGCTCAACATCTGGAATGGGTATATCTTGTTTCCCCTGAAAACTTTATAACTTTGTCTATGGTCTAATCCTGCTTTTTTTTTTTTTTTTAAAATGGCCTTCTTGATTTCCTTTGTGAATATATAAATTGTTGTTCAGATTCTAGAGCAAAAATATATGGAGGCGTAAATAATTATGTGATGAATTGATGGGTTTTTTGTTAATTGCTTGAGAACATTTGTACCTATCAAGCTGTTATTTTAAACATATTTCATCATCAACTCAGTCAGCCAGAATAATTTGTCATTTCATCATCATTACATAGTCTTCCTGTGACTTGTTTAAATTAGTTATCTTTCATTCAGGTTCATCAAAAGACACTTCAAGTTCTTGAGGAAATAGCATTCTAGTGTTTTGTGGCAGGGAAGACACTTCAGGTTCATCCATTCTTTATCGCTGTTTGCTCTTGTTAGAAGATGAGTTGTGACTTGAGTCTGCTAAAATACTGCTTCCAACCCTGAAGAATCTGAAAATACGGGATCGTCAAGAAGCTGAGTAATTGTTGAAGTACGTATACGTGTTAATTATATGTTGTTCAACATTCACACTGTAGTAGCCCTTGCAGCCCAAATGTTGGTCCATCATGTTCCCCCATTCCCGTAGTTTTAACCAAACTTGTCCGAATAATTAGCTTTTGCTCTATTCAAACTAGAAAACTGAGAAGAGAGCTCGGACAAAAACTAGCACTTATACCAAATTCTCAGAATATGTTTGATTTTTGATATTTTTAGCTTCAGGTAAACACCATTATACACCAATTTAAATGGTAGGGGACGTATTTTAGGCATTGCTTTCATTATTATGAAGGGGGGATGAACATGGTATATACATATATTGATATATCAATACCTTTTGAAAATGGCATGTTTTAGGAGTGCTGAGCTTATGCATTTTGTGATCTTTTTTAGAATTGTTAATGAGATCTTGTCAATGATAAAGGAAATGAAAACCCCATATGTGTTGGAAATCATGCGTTGATTACAACTCGAATCGGCAATCAATGATGATGAAGATTGGAATACCAGTTAAGAATAGTGGCTGGGCATGTGGGTATAGGGCCTACTACTAGAACAAGAATGGTGTTGGGAGGTTTGTAATGATTTTGAATTGTTGTGAGGAGTAGAAGCAAACACAGCAAGGATTGCTACATATAACATATTCCCCTCCAATTATTTTACAAAAATAAAAAAATAAAAGCTTTTCCCCACAAGAGAGTAGCCCTCTTCTATCTTACTTTAGTTTTGCCTTTTTACTAAAGAAAAAAAAAAAGTGTATATGCATAAATCTATTCTCCCACCGACTTGGATTTGTCACCAATTTTTCTTCTTTAAACCTCAACATAAACTTGAGGTTCATTGATGGGGCAAAAAAGAGAAAGGGTTTGGTCAAATTGTTTTTAATCAGAGCAAAAACCCCTTTTAGTTAGCCTCTCAAATCCACAATTTCATATAAAATACCTACAATGAATGTAAAAAGTTTGTAGAAGCACCACATACCATCTATCAAAATCATAAACACCTCCATTTCTGCTGCCATATCTCCATCTCTATATGCCCCCCCCATATCACATGCCTCTGTATTTTTCTATGCTTCATGAACCCACTTAAAAGTGAATTAATTAATGTAAAATCTGCTCAAACCCATATGCATTACGCATGTTAAGAGATATTTTTCATTATGCTCATGAATGACCGATCATATGAAACAGCCATAGTGAAGCTCTTAGTATAGTCAATGAGATTTTTCATTGTGCTCATAAGTGACTGATCACATGAGATGGCCGTAGTGAAGCTCTTTTAGTTTATATTATGAAATGGATCCTTGTTATCTAAAATCATTACTTGAAAACACTTTGATCAAACGGAATTATTTACCATATCTCTCTATATTATATTATTATCTGCTATTCAAGTGGGATTTTTGAATGTCAAAAACGACCGTTCTGTAATCAACTCCAACTTTTAAAAAAGCAAAGAGGCTTTTCCTTCATTCACGTGGGTCTCAAATGACCAAATCGTCTTCTCTTCAATAAATGACCACCTTGTCCTTTAAACCAGACACCATGTCCTTCTAGGCTCTTGAGCTCTTCCCATAAATGCAATTCATGAAACCCACCATAAACATATTAATGTCAAACTCCAAAATAGGTTCTTAAACTATAACCCAATTAACTACACCACACTCCACAATTACCAAATAAATTACTGCTTTTAAATTATTCATTTTTTTTGACTTATTAAAAAAAAATTCAGGTTTTATCTTACTTTAAAAAAATTCAAGTGAGAGCATAATTTTCTCATCTGTTACAGAAGTAGCTATCCGAGCTATGCTGATAATGCCTTGCATTCAGTAAATCCTCATAGATCCTATAAATCAATCTTCCTTGGTTAAGTGTTTACACATTTCTCCTTCCATATTTATGATATGAATTTAAATCTCCTTTTACTCATAAATAAATATTGGTACGAAAATCCCAGTAACTTTCTCTTCTTTCTGCTATGGGAGTAGCTTTATGAAAATTTAAACCGAACAAGATATCAATTTCAAAAAACAAGAAATACTTTATGTAGGATACTTTATTATATTTATAATATACTGTTGGAAAATTTTGAAAATAGGTTGGTGGAATTTATGGTAGCGGTTAGGGACAAAATAGTCATAATTTGAATTTCGAAACGACAGCATGTGGCCAGTCCAAGTGTAGAGCGGGACCCAAATTCCTACTAATACAGAGAGAGAGATATTACATTACCAAGGACAAAATGGTCATTAAATTTGAATTCCATTTCCAATTCAAAAAACATAGCTTTGCTCCACTTGCAGTCTACTGAAAACTATCAAATACATAGAAAAAAACAGAGAGATCATCACGTATCACCGTTGCAACAAAAAAATCGAAATCAAAATTTTTCTTCGGATTCACGAAATCAAAACAAAAATGTCAGGATACGTAGGGGTTCTGGTCTCGGATCCATGGCTTCAAAACCAGTTCACGCAGGTCGAGCTCCGGAGCTTGAAGACTCACGTAAGTTTCGTTTGATTTTTTATTTTATTTTTTGCGTTTTTGATCTGTTCTTCCGATTTGAAAAAAATAAATTGAAGATTGTTGTTGAAACTTGGCAGTTCATGAGCATGACAAGAGAGAGTGGAAAGCTGACGGTAGCTGACCTGGCGTCGAAGATGTCCAGAGTGAAAGTGATCGGTGAAAATCTCAAAGAAGAAGAGAGAGTTGCGTTTATTCAAGATATTTATCACAATATCCTCCAAGACGAGGTTGATTTTGAGCTCTTCTTGAAGGTCTGTTCTTCAAATCACTTCTTTTTTATTTAATCGTTCTGATTTATCATAAATGTATGTTTGATCGCTCTCTCAAGTGGACGATGAGACGTTCGATTATCTGTGTTTCGGTTTGCTCGTTCGATGAACATTATGTGGATGGCAGTTGACAGATCGTCTAATCATATTTCAAGTCTCGTTATTTTCTCAGCTGCCAAACAGCCTAAAGTTCTCAATTTTTTTATTTAAAAAAAAAAAAAAAAAATCTGCTGGTTTCCCTATATAAATACAACAATCCATCCTTTGATCTTATTTGAGTATTTGTTTGTTGAAGTTTTAGATTGTCACCTGCTAAACAGATTACGGTTTTCAAATTTAAATACCACACTGTTCTATTATAATATTTCTTCATTCAATTATGATTTTGAAATATTTGGTTCGTGAAATGGATTTTAAAAAGTGGTATGACTGATTTAAGGTGGAAATTTATCCTTCTAGAAGTTATAAAAAAATTAACTGTTTTATCGGCAGGTTTATTTGAAACTACAAGCACATGCGAATGCAAGAACAGGAAGTAATGCAAAGAACTCATCTGCATTCCTTAAGGCTGCAACAACTACATTGCTTCACACCATAAGCGAATCCGAAAAAGCATCTTATGCTGCACATATCAATAACTATCTCGCGGAAGATGAATTTCTGAAGAAATATCTCCCAGTTGATCCTTCATCTAATGATCTTTTTGAGCTAGCAAAAGATGGGGTTCTTCTCTGGTAAATTAAATTGTTGTTGAAGTTGATTGTTTTGTGCTATTGTGTTTTATTGAGATTGTGAAGAGAGCTTTTTTTTTACATTTGTGTGTAGTAAGCTTATCAATGTGGCAGTTCCTGGTACAATTGACGAAAGGGCTATTAACACTAAGAGAGTGCTTAATCCCTGGGAAAGGAACGAAAACCATACGCTTTGCCTTAACTCCGCGAAGGCTATTGGATGTACAGTAGTCAATATAGGAACCCAAGATTTTATTGAAGGAAGGGTATGCATATGAATTCAATGAATATCCCCTGTAACCCTTTGTTTCACTGAGTTCTGTTACTCACTTACTTGTCATCGTTATTTTAAATAGTTCAGTCTTTACGATTAAAAATGGTATCTTTTTTTGTTTTTATTTCAGCGCCATCTTGTTCTTGGACTGATTTCTCAAATCATTAAGGTAATATTCTCATAACTGTCCACTTTAATTAACATTTTGCATATAATGATAGACAATGCTGACTACATTTTCTTCTAATTTACATGTAATATTGTTTGACTTTGCTATTCTAGATACAATTATTGGCAGACCTCAATCTGAAGAAAACACCTCAGTTGTTGCAATTGGTTGATGATAGTAAGGTAGAAATATTTTCTTTCATCAAAGTATTGGTTTTTTTAGCCATTGGTATTCTCATAATTCCATTAATGATTTTGCTGACATAAGTTGGCTTTTTATTTGAAAACCAACAGGATGTGGAAGAGTTGATGAGTCTACCTCCAGAGAAGATCTTACTGAGGTGGATGAATTTTCATTTAAAGAAAGCTGGATATAAGAAAATAGTAACCAACTTCTCTTCTGACATAAAGGTAAAAAAGAGTTATGATTAAAACTTAAATTATATCTTTCTTTTTATTCTTATTGATGATCTAAATTTGAGCTTGAAAAGAGACGTGTTGGCTTAAGTTCAATATTTGAATTTTATCTTTTATTGTTTGGTGATACGTATAACTCAAACCCACAATTTAATTTAATCATTTATAACTATGATATGAGTTATGATTCAAAGTTATGCAGGAGAACCTTGACAAGATTATATAGAGCTGCCTTGCAACTTGATTAGAACCTACAATCTACGTTAGAAACATACTGTTATCTTCTACTTCTTCAATTTTTTATTATTGAGCATACAATGTGCTACCTGCAGGATGGAGAAGCTTATGCTAACCTTTTGAATGTTCTTGCACCTGAGCACAGTAATCCATCTACATTGAATGTCAAAAATCTATTGGAAAGAGCAAGATTGATTCTTGAACATGCAGATAGAATGGGTTGCCGAAGATATTTAACTCCAAAAGATATAGTGGAGGGTTCCCCAAATCTTAATCTTGCTTTTGTTGCACATATTTTCCAGCATAGGTAAGAATGTATACTCTTTGGGGCGATGAATTTTCTTTGAGATGGTCAGTCTGAAAACATATAAATATTAATAATTTCATCATTGTTCATTGTAATAGTGCATGATGAACCTGGTGACACAGAAATACATTATCTGTATTTTCCATGCAGCTAATTTTTCATATTGATGATCTATTTTTTCTCTTTCTTCAAATACTAGCCATCACTTTTGAAGAGTTGATGATGTTAAAGCTAACTACTGTCTTTACATGCAGAAATGGGCTTCAAACCCAAACAAAACAGATATCTTTTCTTGAAACTTTATCTGATGACACCCTAATTTCAAGAGAAGAAAGAGCATTTCGTTTTTGGATCAATAGTCTTGGAAATTCAACATATATAGACAATGTCTTTGAAGATCTTAGAAATGGGTCAGCATTATTTTAATTGAAATTCCATATTCTGCTCTTCAGTACATCGAAATTTGATTGTTTTTTGCCAATTTAATTTTTTATTACAATTAGAGATTGAACTGAAGTTGCCATTATATCAAAAATTCTTCAATACTAGAATCACTCCAATTTATTGTTTCTCAGTTCTGATGCTTAATCTTTAAAAACTGTTCCTCTGCAGGTGGGTACTTCTGGAAACCCTTGACAAGGTGTCACCAGGGATCGTCAATTGGAAAATTGCAAATAAGCCTCCTATTAAACTGCCATTCAGAAAAGTAGAGAATTGTAACCAAGTCGTAAAAATAGGGAAACAATTGAAGTTTTCCCTGGTTAATATCGCTGGAAATGATATTGTGCAAGGAAATAAAAAATTGATATTAGGTAATTCTCTGTTGTGCCATGAAAGCCTTTTGAGAGTATTTTAGTGTATGTCCTAGGTAGCATTTTATAAATTTGCATCAGAAGTATGCTGAATATTTTTGTTCTGAAGTATCGGCTTTTCTCTTCAGCATATCTGTGGCAATTGATGAGATGCAATATCCTCCAACTTCTGAAGATTCTGAGAAACCATTCGCATGGGAAGGAAATCACCGATGCTGATATTTTAGAATGGGCCAATAACAAAGTTAGAACATCAGGAAGCCAGAGTCGCATGTTTAGTTTTAAGGTATAGTTTCCACCACTAGCTTCATTTGATTTATAACTTTTTTTCCCCATTCTGATCAACCAGCTCCATTTAAATATGTTATGAAATAATCACTGATGTGGCCAAATGTATTTTATTGACCAACTGCAATTTGTGGGAATCAGCAAATGTAGCTCATTCAATTAGGTTCCTGATTCTGTATATGCACTCTCTGCATATATATATTACTAATTTCTAATAAAGCAGATTAGAATGATCTTATCAATTGCTTATGATTCCTACATTAATTTTCGATAACAAAGTTTGATGATGATGCATATTTCAAAAGGGATTATTATACTTTACATAACATCACTAATTCAGTATTCTAATCCTCCAGGACAAGAGTTTGTCAGATGGCATTTTTTTCCTTGAGCTACTCAGCGCTGTCCAGCCTAGATCTGTCAACTGGAGTCTCGTTACCAAAGGAGAGACTGGTATGTTTTTCTTCTTATCTTACGCAATCCGAGTTACTATTTGATGTTCGCATATAATTTCTCATTTTTCTTTCACTTTTATCCAACATGTGCACAATTTAGATGAGGAGAAAAAGATGAATGCCACCTACATTATCAGCATAGCAAGAAAACTTGGATGCTCGATATTTTTGCTTCCTGAAGACATAACTGAGGTACTTCTCGAGCCAGATTTTGTTTTCTTTCTATCATTGTTTGTTTCATCATACATGATACATGTACCTAAATTCTACTATGGTTGTTCAGGTGAATCAAAAGATGATCCTAACATTGACTGCGAGTATAATGTATTGGTTCATGAAACAACCCGTTGAAGAGAAAGCTTCCGTGAGTTCCGATAGCGAAAACGGAAGCAGCCACTCTGAAACAATCTCCAATTCAACATCAGATGACTCAGCTTCTGATTCATCAATAGAAGAGACTGGGAATGTATAAAATATTACACGCTTAAAATTCTGATTGACTTCTTGTTAAGAGATAATCTTGTTCTCACTTTTTTTTTTTATTTAAAATTTGTTTGCAAAGATGCTGTATGACACCATAGGAACGGGAGTGTTCCTGAAGCAAATTTTGCTAAAGCAATTGCATATGTGAATAGTATTGTTTGTATCTCTCTCTCTCTCTATCTCTATCTACAATACCAACTGTAAATCACCATTTTAATTATCTTCTCAATTTTAATATGTGAATACTGAATAGTATTAAGGATGACAGATGTCAGGTGTGGGGGTGAGTCAAAGAGCAATTAAGTGGTACAAAAGAAGAAGTAGAAGTAGAAGAATAAGCTAGAAATGCATGTGGAAGCTGCTTATCTCTCTAACTAAGCATAATTATAATTATGAGTTGGTTAAAAAGTCTAATTTTTAAAGCTTTTATTGATGTATGTATCTCTAACTATAGGCAACCTTAGGCCCACCCCATCATCATCTTCCTCTAATTCAATTAACTCCACTTGAGATTTGAGAATGCTTCTTCATTTTCCTTTGCATGTCTGTCACTTTGTTCTTTTCCACTTTTTTTTTCTTTTTTTAATCTTCAATATCATAGCTACTCTAAGCTTTTAATTAAAATAAGAAAAATTAGTTACTTAATTTGAAGGTCATTCGAATTGCCTTCCTAAATGGGTTGATGAGATGAGACTCCGTAAATAAAGGCAACCCTAGAAAATCCCAAATTTGTGGACTATATATAGATGAATTAATATCGGTCCTCGTCCTTTGGCTTATTAGGCTAAATTTCAATTATTCGATATAATATATAATAGATGTGTCACGTTATCTTCATGTTTATCCAATAGAACACATCATCTGATATATAAACATAACAGATGAGTCAAAGAGAGAAGATTGAACACATATTCTCATTGATGTGATTATAAGAGGCTTACAATTGATCACTTCAACTTTCGTTAACGCGTTATCGTTAACGTTAAGATTTTTAAGATTCGGTCATGTAGATTGGGTGAGAAGGTGAACCACCCAAATTCAAATTCTCCGGCAAAGGTATTATAATAATTAGTGCATATATATAAAGATATTAAGCAAAGAGACTTGAATGTTACTATCAATTCAAGCTGTCATTAACTTAAAAATATTCATGCTTGGAGGTTGTCACATTCCTTGATCAAACATGCACATGCCACTTGATTGTGGTCCATGAATTAGTATGAATCCATATCTCGTTAAGAAAAAATAAAAATGTTTTTAAGTTTTCTACATGATATTATTGCTGATAAGTATGGAATAATATACAACAATGGCTGTTGAAAAATCACTTCACTAAGTTGAGATTTCTTCAACGAAAGCGATAGCCAGATAAATCATTACCATCATCGTCATTTTCTCTCTTTACTAAATAATTTATACTTCTTTTCAGTAACGATATTGCTATTCTCAACCCACAAAAAGCCAACAAAAAAAAGAAGATATTAATCACGATACGAAATTGACTCAGTGATATAGCCGTCACACTTGCAATACTGAGGTTGTAAGTTTGAGAGTCGTTTTTCCCTCCCTCAAACTTCGAATTATTTGTAATTGATTATTACCAATCTTATTATATGTGGTAAAAAAATCATTTAAGAGAACACGTGATAATTTATTGGGGTAATTACCCTGGTGGCCATCAACTTTTGCCACCACTATCAAAATGCCTACCAAATAGGGAAATGGATGGAAAATGACCATTTTTGACAAACATTTCTACACTAATGGCCATTCCATCCATTTCCATCCATTTCCATCCAATGAATGGCATTTTGGTAAATAAGGGGATGACATTAATTTATTTTAGATGTTTTTTGGAAATCAATTTTTTCTTTTGTTTTTTGAAACAAATAATTATATTTAGTGTGTATATACGTATAGCATATCTCAAATATATATATATATATATATATATATATATATATATATATATATATGTATTTCTTTTTTGAGAAGATTAAGGCTACAGAATCTAAAAATTCTAAAAAATATATTTGAGATAAGTTGAAAAGATATATATATATATATATTCTTTTTTGAGAAGATTAAGGCTATAAAATCAAAAAATTCTAAAAAACATATTTCAACTTATATATATATGTATTTCTTTTTTGAGAAGATTAAGGCTACAGAATCTAAAAATTCTAAAAAATATATTTGAGATAAGTTGAAAAGATATATATATATATATATTCTTTTTTGAGAAGATTAAGGCTATAAAATCAAAAAATTCTAAAAAACATATTTGAGATAAGTTGAAAAGATATATATATATATATATATATGTTTGAGATATGCTATATGTATATGTACACACTAAATATAATTATTTGTTTCAAAAAACAAAAGAAAAAATTGATTTCCAAAAAATATTTAAACTAAATTAATGTCATCCTCATATTTACCAAAATGCCACTTATTAGATGGAATTTGATGGAAATTGATGGAATTAGATAGAATGACCATTAGTGTAACAATGTTTGCCAAAAATGGCAATTTCCCCATTTAGTAGCCATTTTGATAGTGGTGGCAAAAGTTGATGGCCACCGAGGTAATTACCCCTAATTTATTTGTAATGTTATATATCATTCATCATCGTATCTTCTCATTCTTCGTTTTAAAAATTGATTTCTAGCATTACAAAAAAATAAAATAAAAAATAATAATAATTTCTGTTAGGATGTGAAATATTATACATTCCTTTAAGAAGCACATGATTTATTAGAAGTTATACGCAAGCTTGTAGTTTTGTCAACGAAAAAGTCAAATATAAATTACCATGGAGCGTTGAAAGTGGAACCTTAATTTATATGAGATGGGGGATTTATTTATTTGAAAAATATATTTTATTTTATTATATATAAAAATTAAAGATTATGATATGATTATGAAATAGGAAAAAGATAAGAAATGCATGTGTTTGCTTTATTGAAAACACGAAAGCAAGAAAAGTTAAATAGAAGATTAGAGAGATGCCAAAGCCACCGTTAGAGTATCATTATCACAATTCACAACTACAAGTGAAATGGTACCAAATAATGTTCCTTACTTGTTAATAAAGGCATAAATAATATTATGAATTTATTGATAATCAAATCTCTAATTTTGTGCGTCTAGTCTATTGTCCATCTTAAGTGCCGACATTACCACTTCTTGGTATCATTCCACGTGTGGTTGCCGCAACCTTTCACCACCCCTTCACCATCACCATATCTATTATATATATACCATCCAATCAAATCATGGGTTAGTGAGCCTTAGCGATATCAACTATTACAAACACGGTCTGAAATGTAACTCTTGTTATAGGGATAGAGAGTTTATCCACACTTTATAATTTAACGGGTAGAAATGAGACTCGAACTCCTATCATATATATGAATAGAATGTTATATTTCACCCTACATTATATAAAATATGCATAAACTAGAGTTCAAATCATATGTACTGTTGTCATAAGGTTACACTACATTTGTGAAAGTTAAAACTCAATCATTAGATACATAAACATGAACACAAAGTTTAATTAATAGGAGTATTTACATATAGTGAAAATGAAAGATGATTAAAAAAAGGAAAGAATTTACATATAGAGAGTAGAGAGGAATTAAGGACCCACAAATTCCAAGTGGGAAAATGGAACCATGTGCTCACATATGGTGGTTGGGAAATGATAGGCCCACAGCAAAAACTTTTCTATCTCTAAAGAAGCTAGCCTCTCCTCCTTAACATGAAAACGAAACAAGAAACGTATAATATTAATTCAATCCCATATTCCTTCCTCTTCACACCTTACATTTCCAATCTCTTCTTCTTTTTTCTCATGGAATTTCCATAATCACACCTCTCTATCAGTTTGTAGTTGGTAGTATAAAGATTGTGTTATGTGTCAGAGAAGTAAGTACTAGAATTCAGCTTTTTGTGTCCTTTGTGTCAGAGAGTTTCTGTTTATGAACAAGGAGGCCCCCCCTTTGTGTCAGAAACCAAATCTTTTATCTCTCTTCTTCAACTAATTATCTTTTTCTTTCGATCCATCCCATAATATCAAGCTAGAAAAAAAAAAAAAAAACGAGAAAAAAACGAGAAAAAAAAAATCCCACTTCTATCAAGTTAATTTGTACAAGCTGCTTATATATCGACAACCCAACTCTCACAAAAACAAAAACAAAACAAAAAAAAAAAACCCTAAAATTATGTCCATGAATAATCCAAAGCAGCGCTTGTTATTATCTGGAAACCCTAGTGGTGGTGGTAGTAGTTGTATAAAGTCAAGATTCACAAGAGGGTTTCTTCGAGCTTTGATCAAAATGAAGAAGCAAAATTATAATCAACCCACTTCTTCTTCTTCATCATCTTCTTCTAGGAGAGAGATGTTTCGACGTTATCGTAGGGTTAAGATTGCAGCTGATAAATCCATGGCTGTGGCGGTTGGTTCCACAAGACTTTGGAGTAGGGCAATGCTTTCCAGGATTCGTCACCACCAACATCAAACATGGCGTTATCATCGCTCCACCTTTAATCATCAGCCCATCAAAGTTAAGAGACTTGTAATAGAGAAGAAGAAGAAGAAGAAGAAGAAGAAGAAGAAGCTGATGATCAAGAAGGAGGAGGATGGAAGTGATGATCATCATCATCATCGTCGTGGTTTGCGTGACGCCGGAGAGCTTCGAAAGCTCGTTCCAGGAGGTGAAGGCATGGATATATGCAGCTTATTGGACGAAACTGCACATTACATAAAGTGCCTTGTCACACAAGTTCAGGTTATGAAAAGTATTGATCGATTTTACTCTATTAATTAATTGACCTCATCTCTCTCTTTCTAGTTTCTTATATACATGAATATATGTAGAAACAAAAATAAATTCAACCAAAAGAGAAAACAAAGATGATGATCATCAAAGCTTTTAAGTTTTAAGTTCTAGGAGGAGAAGATACTATATATATCAACCTTATTTCTGGTGTTTTATTGTGTCACTCTTGAGTCTTGTGTCTGTAAATATATTAGCAGGTAATGGGCTGGTTAATTATTTGTAAAACTTTTCTCTTTTCTATATATTATTCAGTATTTGGAGTAGTCTAGTGTAATTTATTTTACTTTCATATGAATTATATCTCCTGTTCATTCATTTTCTCTCTTCCAAATTAACAGATACTCATCATATATTGAATTTGTATAGAAACCCTCATGCATCCTAAAACTAAATTAATGGTTTTGTCAATAACTAATATAAATTTTAGTAATTATTAATTAAAACACAAAATCACTGTGTTTTTCCTTAAAAAAATAATAATAAAAAAAGAAATTAGAAAGAAATCATATATAAAATGTTAAATTAATTATATAGGTGAATATGTATGTATACATATGGGTCCAAGTAAAATATTGATGATTATATATATGATATACTTTTCCTTTTTGCTTGTATGCATATGTTTTAAATCTTTTTAGGGTTGTCATCCATTTTGGTTCAAAAGTGCTAATCGAATCATTCCTTTATCCAATTCTTAAAATACATATGTTTTTTTTTTTTTTTTTTTTTTTTTTAATTTTTTTAATTTTTAATTTTTTATGTTTTCCATGTAAATATATTTCAAAAAAGAATTTAATCGTAAAAAATCTCATCAAAAATCATTTGATTACACGTAATTTAATTAAAAAAGTGTTTAAAGTGTGCATTGTAAAAGTCCTCATTGGAAAATTACACTCTATATATATTACCAAATCTTCGGTTATTAATTTGAAGTTCAATCAATATAGAGGGAATATTATAAAAATTATAGTTATATAGTATTCAAACTAACAAGTTACTAAAGGAAAATGACAAAATTAAATCTAGCTACAAACCTACAATGCACAATTTAGGTGAAGGAATGTGTGCTTTGTCTTTCATCAAAATAATTCACCTTTTAAAATCAACAATTAATCACGTACATGATTTAATTAGGAATATATATATATATATATATATATATTTTTTTTTTTTGAGAGTCAAATGAAAAAGAAAAAGAAAAAAAAAAAACATGACTCAAACACATCATTACAACCACCTCAACTTTCTTCTGAGTTTTTTTTAAACAATATAGTCTATGGATGTCACCTTAAAATACTTTTTCTAACTATATATGTATATATATATATAATTAATACTTAGTAGAGTAGTAGTTTGATTAACATAGTTAATTACTACTTTTTCCTTGGATTGGATATATGCACAGTAGGTTTCAGTTGGTTAATTTACATTTATCTACCATAACCTAATTTAGTTTCATATCGGATCTAAAGTTTATTTGGAAAAAAAATATCATTAAACTTATAAATTCCATCTTTTTTAAGAAAAGAAATTTATAATTTTGTTATATATATATATATATATATATATGAGGAATTGTCAAGTAAGGTATCCATAACTTTAATTTCGGTAAGGATCTTGATGAAATCACATCGGTTTTTATGAATTTTGATTTGATTTTTTTTGTGTGGATGATAAGTTTAATGAAATCTACCTATAAATAAAATTTGAGAATTTTTCAAGTACTAGAATTATTTTTATGAATTTTGCTATATTTCTCTCATTTTTCGATACCTTCATATTTAACAAAAATCGGGATAAATAGTTTTAGTGTTAGAAAAATTCTCAAATTTTAATCATGGGTAGATGGGTAGATTTCATTAAACTTATCATTCACAAAAAAAATTAGATCAAAATTCATAAAAATTGATACGATTTCATCAAGGTCCTTACCGAAATTAAAGTTAGAGATACCTTACTTGATAATTCATATATATATTGTGTTGATTTACATTGATAAGAGTATGGTGGTATTACATTAATTGATTGCTTTATCTAAATGTGTAAATTAATCTTAGCCATTTGATGAATTGATTGACATCCACAAATTAAGTCTTTAAATCAAAGTTTGATTATGATTTCATTTACACCTATATAATTTTCCATGTGATATATTTATTTCAATCAATTAATACCTTTCAATTTATTTATTTTTAAATCTGATTTTAATACAATACTGATAGCAATATTGTGTATTGAGTGTGAGATGAAACCATCTTATTTAATATGTAAACGTAGAGGCATAATCCAGTATAATTTATTTATTAAAATTAACAACTTAAGCAAAAATTATTTTCGCCTTTTTTCCACACTTATTATATTATTACACCACGTTCTACGTAAGTAACGATAATGACCTAGATATTGATGATGACTATTTTTAGATGGAGGATTAACCTCCATGTGCGGAGAGATTTTTATCGGAAGATTTTTCAGTGTTGTTTGTTTTCTAGTTTTTATCAATAATAATATATTTTATTTTAAATATATGATATATATCTTAATGGCCCATCAATAATGGAAATATGGAATCAATCAATTATATATATATATACATATAGTAATAATATATGGAATCAATCCCCCAAACCAACTCTTCTTCTCCACCGTATTTCATTATATTGTAATTAAATTAAAGGATAATTACCCCGGTGGCCATCGAATTGATGATATACTATCAAAATGGCCACTGGATTAGAAAGTTGTTCCAAAATGGTCATTATTGGCAAACTTTGTGACACTAATGACCATTCCATCCAATTCCATCAAATTCCATCCAATGAGTGGTATTTTGGTAAATAAAGGGATGTCATTAATTTATTTTAGATGTTTTTTGGAAATCAATTTTTACTATGAGTGATATTTTGGTAAAAAAGTGGATAACATTAATTTATTTTAGATGTTTTTGGGAAATTAATTTTTTCTTTTTTTGAAAAGAATAATTATATTTAGTGTGTATAATTATATATATTTATATATTTACACACACTAAATATATTATTATTTTCAAAAAACAAAAGAAATGGTTTAGATCAATATACATGTCTCTTCTTTCTTTTTTAAATTTTTTATATTTTATAACCTTAATCTTCTTAAAAAAGAAATATATATATATACATCAAATATAAAGAGATATTGCGAGGTTCGAGAAAACAAGTTTGTTTAAGAAATAGAGGCCAAACTATTATTATTTAGATGATTTATGTGTTTTTTTTTTTTTTTTTTTTTTGTTGCAGCAATTATAATTATTTTTAATATGTAGCAATATATATATAAATATATTTACACACTAAATATAATTATTCTTTTCAAAAAATAAAAGAAATAATTTCCCAAAAAAATCTAAAATAAATTAATGTCATCCACTTATTTACTAAAATGTCACTAATTGAAAAAATTGATTCCCAAAAAACATCTAAAATAAATTAATGACATCCATTTATTTACCAAAATGCCACTCATTTGATGGAATTAGATGGGGTTGGATGGAATGGCCATTAGTGTCACAAAGTTTGCCAATAATGGCTATTTTGGAACAACTTTCCAATTCAGTGGCCATTTTGATAGTGTGTCATCAATTCGATGGCCACTGGGGTAATTATCCCTTAAATTAATATCTACAACTTTTTCAATCAAGTAGGGTACTTTGTAATCGAATTATATTTCTCTACCAAAATTTTGTTTTTTGAAGAGTATTTCTCTACGACTCTACCATATTGAAAATGGCTATTTTACTTATTTGGCATGCATACATAACCTTTCTAATATACACACATACATATGTTATATTATATTATATATATATATATATATATATATAGTCTTTCTATTGTCAGTTCGTCCTGACGATAAATATATCAGGACGAAGAATGTGGACCATAGATTATGGAAAAGTTTTGAAAAATGCATACACTTTGAGTCAAAATATGTAAATCTAGTGGTTCACATTCTTTGTCCTGATATATTTATTGTCAGGACGAACTGACAATAGAAAATCTATATAAATATATATATATATATATTAATTAAACAATATATATTCAAGCTTATGAATGATAAACAAATACAATAATTATTAATTCTCGTTAAAGAATGTTTGACATATTATAGTATCCAAATTTTCAGCGACCATGCAATGCAAACACAACCAGCCAAGCCCCAGGGGCATATCTCAACTGATAGATGGACGAGTTTAGGGCTTGGCAAATGACTCTCAAATCAGCGGCTCGAATCCTACCAATGACAAAAGCTTCAAAAAAAATATCTGGTCTAAATAGGTGGATAAATGAATACTGTCAAACCAGCCAACCAGGCAAGACCTTTAATAAAATACATTAGTTAAGGTCACTTTAATCTCCAAAAATCGTATAAGAAAAGCATTAAAATGAATGTAATAAACATTTTTAATAGAGATTTGGGCCATCTAGTGTGCAAATTATTCAGCTGTAAATAAATGATTTTCACATAAAAAGAAACGATAGGCTTTTGAACTATGTTGTCAAAATCTTGATAAACAATATTATGGGGAACCAAAACCAAACATATTGCATGAAAGTTGCAACCTATATATAAAACAGCAGGGTTTATAATCCAGAGTTTTGCAATTTAGCATTAAAGAAGTGGAAGAGGGGCACAAAAAGTCTGTAATTGACCTAGAAAAGAATCGTCTTCTTTTGGAAAAAATAATATCTATTTCACTTGTTAAAGGCCCCATCATTGCGGAATCTTTTCATTCCCCAGGACCACACCACCGGCCCATTGCTCGTTTTATTTGGAAAATAACTGTTGGATTTAACATTTTAGTGACTACTCGAACTAGACGTATTTGTCAGATTGAATGAACATGATAGACAATAGACATTTGTATAAACTATACGTCGTGATTCGAATAGGTCAGATACTTTATATACATTGCAAAATTTAAAGAGTAATTTAACTCTTTCAAACTTTACAACTCTTTAACTACACCTATTTTTCCTGCTATGCTATCTATACGTGACTCTTTTTCTTTCTGTTTTTTTTTTTTTTTTTTTTCTTCTTTCTGTTAACTATATTACTATGCAGTCTATGGTCCTGCCTCTGATGGTCCAAGCAGACCACAACAACAACACCAGCTGCTATGTAGTCTGTACATGTTGAATGGATCGTTTTGCATATCCGTATTTTTTTCCCCTTCATCTCTGCATGTATTGGATTTGTTCGGTCTAGGCCTGAAACTGCTCCATAGTGTTATTTCATTGAGCGTTCACGGTGAAGCCAATGCACGATGTTAGTAAGTATGGTAGGTCACGTATTCGGTAGCCACTTCCCCAGAAAGATGCAAGACAAAGACCCATTATAGCCATCGTAATTACTGAACATGCTGGTGGAACGGCTTGGGTACTTCCAAGGAACTGAGTAGCAAGTAGCCCTGCCAATGTGGAGCTTTGCATTCCTGTGCACAATGATATAGTCCTGCTAACTTCTTCTCCTTGCCTGTCATCAAAACTACAACATTTCAGATGATTTGGAAATGGTAACAGCCACATAAAAGAACCATGTCAAGGTCTTTTTCATGTGTGTGTGTGTGTGAATGATTTAGAATCCAAACTGGCTTCTTAAGTGAATAAATTGCTCAAGCTTATTTGTGGCCCCATTAAAAACAGTCATGGAAATAAAACCTTTCATGAAATCATCAGGGTCACTTATGCTACGAGTCTTAAGTATCTATAACTTTTGAGACAAAAAATCATCAGGGTCACTCGTCCCTACTAGAAAGTAGAAAATGGCTCCCAAACCAGTTCTCCACTTGCTTCGGAGGTTCAGAAGAATTTCACATTTAATGAAGTAAAATCACAAATGATTGCTTGAAGTAGGATCCTTGTGGATAGAAAAATATTGCTTCGTTTCGATAATAATCAAGTGGCATTGCCTTTTCAGCCTGTTATGAGTTGAACACTATGGGAGTGGTGATCTAGATAGGGAACCCAATAAAGGACATGAATCTCTGGTATTACCCCAAATTATAAGATCAGAGTTACAAACCAATAAGTGAATCCAAATATAAGATCATGAAAAGAGCTTTCTTCTGTATGGTAACACATTGGCAACCACAAAGAATTAGTGACTAACCAAAAGTCAACGTAACAAAGGTAATGGCAAAGGGGACTGGCTTTCTTTGAACCTATGTAGCATAGTTTTCCATAACAATGTGAAAGACATTATACTTGAGTAAGAAAGAAATTACCTCAAAGATGGAATTTTGGAGACCCAGTGTCCTGCAGCAAATGCTACTGCATGAAATGTCAGTACTGGAAGAACCAACTGTAGACCCTCTCTAGACAGAATTTGACTCCGATTGATTGCAAGGGGGCTACCAATACACAACGAGGTACATATCATAGCAACGACTGGCATCACAGGTTGAAGAAACCTGACAACTGGTTTTGCGTAAGTATTCAGCACAAGGCCAAGAGTGATCGGAACTAATACAACCTGCAGAGAGACAGACAACAATGATATCACACATCAAAGTGAAGGCCAAATACGAATAAATCAGCTCCAACATATTTATGTCTTCACAAAGCACTCAGTACCTGCAGTATTGACTTGGACATGGCCACAGCATCAACTGGAACAACAGACCCTATAAGAAGACCGGTTAAAAGAGGCGTGACTAGAACAGACGCAATGGTAGTAGAGCTGGTGAGGAGAATGCTTAAAGCCACATCTCCTTTGCTCAAGTAGCTAGCATAGCTGGATAGCTGAGCCCCTGAAACACAAGACATGAGGATAAAACCCGCATAGAACAACCGAGACATCCCAAATGCCTTTGCAATCAGCACTCCAATTGCCGGTTTGATCGCATACTGAGCAAGAAACCCAATAGACAGTGGTAAAGGTCTGCAGCAGAAGGAAAGAAAAAAAAGAAACTTGCTTAGCATATTCGAAATCTTACAGATAATTAATAGTAAGAAAACAAACAACTTGTATTATACTATGCTAAGAGAACAAAAAAATTATACCTTTTGAATGCAAGAGCGAAATCATCAAAGGATAGTTTAATTCCAATAGATAACATGATCCCTCCAAGAGCAGGGGCATATAACTCCTTCGATACCCTGCACAAGTGTTTGATTCAAGGTTTCTTCCATGATTAACTCACACTACATCGAATTAACTAGACAGAAATACTTCGACACAATGGTCATCTAAAATGCCAATTGGCTTGGTATTTAGAAAGCAAAAGACCTCTAAAGTTTGAGCCTTTAAATCAAACACCTAGAAGAAGTTGCAGATTCTCATGTGCATTCAATGTCACTAGTATTTCTTTAAGTCTGCAAGTAACTGGTCTCTTTCAATTCCAAGTCAGTTTTTGAAACAAGTATCAACTTCAACTTAAGCAAAATAAACCATAAATCACAACCCAAGAGCAGAGATATATCAAGAAAAATTTGATTAAGAAACTTACATAAACTTTTCAAAACTCAAAATTGATCCGAAATTTATACTAAAGAAACAAAATTTACAAGACCGCATATCCCAAAACGTCAATAAAGTACCAATACTTGAATCAAACATAACATTATTTAATTATTTTTAAAAACATTAAAAAAAATGAATTTACTTGTAGAGCAAATGTTCCAAGTATTTTAAAATATAAACCTGTATAACATAATAAACAAAGCAGCCTCGGACCAATCACTTAAAATAGTAATAATACTAGAACTGAACATTCCGGAGAAGAAAGTAAGAAAAAAATGAACTGACCAAGTAAAAGTTGATGGTTGTGCAAGAGCAGCGACGGCAGTAGCAGCAACAACAAAGGGAAGCAATGCAGAGAGAGCCTGAGACGAATCATTATTCGCCACGTCGGATGTAGAGTCCGGGTTGAGTCCAAATGAGAGCATCGAAGAGTTGCCTTCTCTCCTGTGAAACCCGACTCTTCCTATAAACGGCGACGTAGAGCATGCCAACACTGTACTTGACGACCCTCCATTTACTTTAGCGTTTTTTGCAGGCTTCAAGGCTGTTGAATTGAAACGAAACGAAGACAGAGCGGAAGCAAGGTTGGTTCTTTGGTGGTTGTGGATTGACAGTTTGGGTGGTTTCAGAGTTATTATGGAGGCCATTCTCGTTTATGGGTATGCTGTTTTGTTTTGTCGGCGGCGCGATGGTGGTGGTGGCGCCCCCGGAAGTGGAGGTTTTCCGGCGAGGGAAAAAGGAGAGGTGGGTAGTGGGAGTTGAGAGGAGATGAGGAGAAGATGCTACTTTGCTAGATAGACAAGAATATATTATATATATATTTTCACAATGGACTGATGGAGAGATCTCGGGCAGGTTCTTGTGGTTGTCGAGACCAGTGTATGTGGGTGTTGTATTGGTGTTGATCATCAATGATGGACGGTTGAGATTTGATCTGAGTGTGAGGATGTGATGAGAAGTTGACTTACTTGTATGTATGTTTTAGCTGGACTTTTGCAAGAAAGTGTCTAGACTTTTCAGTAATATTTTATATTATGGTCAAGTCTAGAGATGTAAATTATCCATTCCGATCCAAATCCGAAATTTCTGACAAAAAAAAGTCTGAATTCGAAAATACCCAAATTTGATTTTCGAATATGGAATATAGGAAAATACGGTGCGGGATCAGATAAATCCGAATTCGAAAATTGTCCGAATCCGAATGACATCTATGGGCTAATGATTACATGTGTCAAATCTCCAGTTTTAAAAAGAAGAAGAGGTAATTATAGGGGAATTTAAGGGGAAAAAGTGAAGAAATAGAAACTTGTTAGAATGGAGAGAATGAGAATCCAATGGAGTTAGAGTGTGTGTTGGATTGTTGCGTGCTGAGAGGGGATACTGCATGCATTGCTCGGCCAAGTGTTTGCTTCTCTTCTCTGTATCTCAACACTTGGGGATACAAATGGAGATATCTGAAAAATTTGGCTGCCTTGAGTACATCAATGATCCATGTGTGATTGTCCCTGGCTGCTCACTTATTGTGGGCTGTTTGTTTTGGGCACCGAAACAAACAACACAGGTTTCGGTGGAACCAGATAGCAATTTGTTTTTGAATAGCAGAGAGTATAGATAGAGAAGGGTTGTAAAATATAACAATCTCTGATGTTGACTTTGGATTTATTTTTTATTTAAACAACTCTTATCAATTCAATAATGTTTATTGGACGATGACTCATAACATACACACATTAAATATTCAAATATCTTAGTAGCCAAGCCAAATAACAATACAATGTTAACTACGGAAAAAATAAACAAAAATGAATGAAAGATTATAATAAACAAAGAGGATTGCGACCCTCTGTTAAAAAGTCATGGACTGCCCTCTTCTTCTTCTTTTTTTCTCCTGTAACACGGGCTCTTTTTCAATAAAAAAAAGATCAACATCAACCACATATATAATGTGATATATTTGCTTTTCTTTCTTCTCTTTCAATTGGGAACACAAACTTTTCTATCAGCTCAGGAGAAATACTAAGTGCAGGTCTAATTCGAGCTTGTGTGTAACTTGAAAGCATCTGAGAATATTTCAAACACCATCAAGAAAATATTTTTCTACTCGATAAAAATCTTTTCTTGAATGTCCCATGTTATCTCTGTTCCAAAAGAAAACAAACCCCACAATATGCTGGGAACCAGAAAATAATTGGGTTCTTACCCCTACAAAGCATCTCTTCATTTCTATTTCTTGTCAATCACTTTCTCTATAAAAAAAAAAAAAAAACCTACATTTACTCATTCACTTGTCAATAGTCAATACAATACTTTATCCAACGAAGCAAGCAATTACCATAATTTCCTTATCAAAAACTACAAATGTAATTTGAAGAATGAACATCACACTTCTACATTGATCACGTATGAAGCTCAGTTAACTGCCTTACCACGTGTAACTCCTGTTACGGTCATTACACGTTCTATTTAGTTGTTGGGAAACTATGAATGTTGCTATGGATATACAGAATATCCTAGCAAATTCAGCTTCTACCAAACCAGGCAATACCTTTAAGAACAAGCATACACCTTAGTAGTACATGCATGTTAATCAAAGTAAACAACCTTGCTACCATTAAGAATGTTCTAAGATCAAACAAACCTTGTCAACTTTATAAGACACTCTGCTTTTATTGCTATCAATGGTACAAGTACAATCACACAGGTTTACATCCCAGCAAACCAGCTTAATGATGAATATTATACAACACACTATATTAATTAATCATGAGACAGACAGACAAGATTAAACCAATCCAATTCCCAAAGCATCTGGCAATGAAGTGCATTATAAGGAAATTATAATTGTAAATGTAGTAGGAAGTACGGTCTTTTTGAAACAATAATACAGTTGTTGGGAACACAATGGAAACTGAGAGCCTATCTTGGGTCCAGCTGGTACATTCATAATGTTTTCTTTCAAAATATATCTGAATTTGAGAGAGCCTTTCACTTATTGACACCATCTCAAATGAGGAAAGAAAGACAAATTCAACTGAAATCCAATAACTTTATTGAGAGGAAGATGGAAACAATAAACCAAAAAGAAAAAAGGAAAAAGGAAAGGTTTCCGAATCTATAGGTCACCAGCATCGTCATAACTGAACAAAAAGGTTTATGACAAAACTGAAAATAGGTAACATTGAGAAAAATCTAATTACCGAGCATATTGAATAACTGTTAACAAAATTTCTGGGGATACTAGGCTCCCAAATGCAATGACTACAATGGTTTAACAAACAAATCGGCAAAGATGAAAGCATACAGGGTAAAGCAAGGGATACATTTAAAAAAACTAAACCAGAGCTTATCCATATTAGTAATCTGCACAAGGATCATATCCTACCCAAAATATCTGCTCGAACTAATCCAGTCAAAGTCTTGATCCATGTCTAACTACTAATGCTGTCTAATACAGTTTTACAATCTTCAAATTCAAGCATTTTTTTATTACCACTCCCCTTAAATAGCATCAACCGGTAGACTTAAATATGTTGAGTATAGGCTAGGAGGAGTCGATGACAAGGACTAAACAAAGACTATGTTGAATGAAAAAGTATCAAATTGCATATATAAACTTTCAGAAATCTGAACAAGATCTGTGATGTAGAATCCAATACAGAAACAGGACTTTAAAACAGGTAAACATATTAAACTACAAAAAAGAAGTTGATTTCTATATCACCTGACTGCTACATTGCATATATAGAACAATGGACATCAGGATTTCTAATTAGTTGATCATCAGATATCTAGAGGTTCAGTAAGTTTTCCCCTAGCCGCAGCAACCACTCAACATCGCCCCACTCCTCTCAAAAGGAAAATTAAAATCCAATAAAATTTGTCTTTTAAGAAGAGACTGTTAGATTAAAAAAAAAAAAAAAATTCTTATAGGAATCTACTCTTATAACCATCACTATACAAACCCTTGGCTCAAACTCTCTGAAAACTGAAACAGAGTCCGTCGAAGTTAGCACCTGGGCATAACAATGTAAAATATAAGTCCTTTTGGGATATAAGGAAACGCATGCAAATTAAAGAATTAATCTTCTCATCATAATCTCACCCCAAACCTTCCATGAAAGGAAATTTTAAGTGACAATCTTCGAGTCACACGGAGTTAGAAACTTGACACAAAAATTGAAAATCCAAATAAGAGCAAGAAATTTGTTATTATTGGATTTTCTATAACTTGATTCATGAAGGTATGGTGTCTCTCATTCAACCAACCTAAAACTTATACTACAAAAAGAGACAATATACCGCCCATGCTAATGTTCTTAATACAACAATTTCAACATACAAAGTAAAAATAAATAAATTTTTGCAGAGTTATCACCTGAAATCCTCTCAACTGAATTCTCCTGAATCTCTTTTTAATGTTTCAATGAATTGTAGATATCGAAACCTCTGTGTAATTTCCTCTCTCAAACTCACCGGCCATCCTGGTGTAACTAGTCTGCAAACTTTCCACTAATGGAGATAAAAAGGCAAGCAATCACACAAAATTGAAGCACAAGATCCGCTAAAATAGCAGACTCTTATGAGAATTTTCTTTTTTACAAGGCTAGCTGATTGAGCAACTGTGCATGCAAAACATAAATGACCCTCTTCTCCTCCACAAACTATATAACAGCTCTTGCAAAAATTTCTTCATCCACTTCAGATTGAAGCTGCATACGAAATGGGAAAACAAAATATTCAGCTGACAACCCGATTTCGCATCGCAAAATTTAATCTTTATACATTGAATAAAATCACAAACCAACTAAAAGATTCTAAATTACTAGTTAGAACTAATGAAAAAAAAATCAAATTTCAATCAAGGAATGGAATCAAACCTTGTAAATATCTCCGGCCACCATATTCTGTTCTCGAACACGAACATTATCAGACCTAACCGCCATACAATCTCTCGGGGTCTCGAACAGCGACAACGAAAATTGTTTAAAAACGACACCCACATCGAAATAAATGAGCCCGGAACTGGGTATGTCGACGCGGATTCCCTTGACCGGAAACCAAAGGAAGAGTTCCTGTGCGGTGATACCGGACAGGGCACCGATCTGGCCGTAGCTGAGGACGCCGGAGACGTTCCTGTCGTAGTGCAACTCGCTCTCGAACTTGGCATTACAGGCCTGATCGAGAAACACCTCGAAACGCCCCGTTTCGTCGAAGTTGAATTGGCTGATTCCCTTGGGAAGCAGACCCATTGGGAGGCCATGAGACCTGAGTATGTCGTAGATTGATACTGGCTCTGATTCGACCATTGTTAGAGCCACCAATGACAGCAAGAGCAGGAGGAGCAACCGCACTCGAAGAATCATTGTCCTAAAAAATAAAAATAAAAGATTGGTTTTTTCGGAGAATGTGGAGATGGGAAGTGAAGAATTAGATTAAAATGTTTTAGGGTTTAACGGGATTTTAATGATAGAAATTTTTGGAGAGTGGTGTGGTGACAGGCTGACAGCTTGAGTACAGAGAGGATTTTTAGGAGAATGATCAATTATTGGAGGTGAAAGTGGGGTCCTCCTCTCTTTCTCAGTTTCACATTTTTAGGTTTTTCAAATTTAACTGCTCTGATCTAGCCACGTGTCAATATGCTAATTAGGTGGAAAAATATATAATTTGCTTACCCGATCGTTGGATGAGTGTATTAATTATATTAATTAATAAAAATCTCTTATTATGGTAAACAAAATATTTGTTAATTAAAAAAACACGTAAAGTAAAAGGAAGCAATAATTTAGGGATATTTTAAAACAAATATAGAAAATAGAGGAGGGACATAAGCATGTGAAGGAGAAGGGATGTTGTGTGGTGTGATTATGATTTATGATTATTATTTTGTCTTCACATTAATAGTAATAATAATAATAATAAAAAATTATCATTTCAGATTAATTTTACTATACACGTTGGTTTTCCATGTTTGTATGAATTGTACTGTATTAATACGGTGCGTTTTCAAACCTATTGTATTATTATACTAAATGAGTGTTGGTATCATTATGTCATATTAAATAGCGATGTATTATTGTATTATTACGCATGATAGATAATTGTTGTATTTTTGTGAGAATAGTTTTTCAACAATCCTATCATTTCACCCAACCAACCAACCAACCACCTCTTTTATACTCATCATTCTCCTACAAAATCATTGATCATCACATCAATTCATTTTGTTCCATTTCATTGGTAAACACACAACATTGTAATTTCTATTGTCGTTTTGAAAAATAACTTTGAAGTGTAGTTACTATTTAGAAGAGGTATCCTATATGGCTATATGTATGTTACGAAGTAATGTGGTTCAAAAATGTGAAATTTGAGAAACGAAACGAAGATGAGTTATTTGATTTTGTTGGATTCTTACTTAATAGTTACAATCGAAGTATACGACTGCAGTACCTTGTATAGTTGTATCTTGTATAGTCAAGTTGAGAAAATATTCTATTAAAACTACCGTTATTATTTTGAGTAATGCTACTTTGTCCAAATTTGGTGTCCAAATCTGGTGCCCAAATGACGTGGTAACACTCTCATCCATTCATTTAAATCAAGCAAATCCAATACAATCTAAATGAATGGATGAGAGTATTGCCACGTCATTTGGGCACTAGATTTGGGCAAAGTAGCATTACTCTATTATTTTATGTGTTTGTTTAGGAGATATTTTGATCGATAAAAATTATAATTACTTGCGTATGAAAATATATTGCACCTCCCTTTTATGTTAATTGTAGATATTCGGATCACAAAAGAAGTCTTTTATCTCGATAGGTTCCAGCAAATCTTGATCCGTTTCGTGAAAAAAAAAAATATAGAATGACCATATTTGCACCTCTTAAAAACAGTATGTACACCCTAAATTAGTATATTTTTAAGAATCCTATAATACCTTTAAGTAAAATTACTAAGATGACTAATTGTTTGTTAGGACACCCCACCAATAATTATTAATTAGTTTCATATTTTAATATTTTATATTTTTTTTTCCTATTAATGGTTTGATATTAACATATATCATAAAAACTCTTTCCGTTTTAATAAACCCTATATTCTCTTTTAAATATATTTTCAATCTCTTTTAAGGAAATACAAATTAATTGCTAAATATAGAAAATAAATCAAAATCATGAAACAAATTTAATTGTGAAAAAGTCAAGTTTTTAATTGATTTTTATTAGAAGAACAAAATCATTATGTATATAAACGGACTTTTAAATTAACTATATTATCTATATTTTTTTTATTTCTTTCAAACACACTTTAGGCTTTTTTAGTTATTTATCAATATTATATGTTCTTTCTTATCAAAAGAAAATCTTAGATGTTCTTCAATTTCATCGAACATCTATTTTATTTATTTATTTATTTATTTTTGAAATATCATTTAACACCTATCCACTTTTACATCAATTGGGATATAACACAAATTTTGCATCCCTACAACTCTCTCAAACAGAAAGTGGTTATCCAATAAAATAAAATAAACAATCTTAAAATGGATTTTTAACGAAAAATAAATAACGAAAATGGAGTTTGATTTTGAAAATAAACCAGAAAGAGAAAAGAAGTAGGGAAGAGAAAGAATAGTAAGAGAATTAAAGGTAATAACAAAATTTGAAATAATAATAAAATTGATTAAATAATATAATAATAATCATAGGTAGTGTGTACTTACAAAAATACAATACAATATAATTAAAGAAAAGATATTTTTGTCATTAAGTGGGGTTTATTTATAAATTAGATATTTTAAAAAAAATTTGATAGGTGTGAATGTGTGATTACGAAAGAGGTGTAAATACAGTTTTTGAAAGGTGTTATTATCACCGTTCAAAAATTTATTCATGGTTAGGACAAAAGGCCATGTGACACTTCTAATTGGGTGCATTTATTAGTGGGCCTGGGGGTGATTTGCATTGGGCTATAACTCATTTTCAAACTTGAAGGCCTTTGACCCACGTTTGAATAAATTCATCAAACCATAACGGTCCATTAATTTGAAAAATTGCATACAACTTTGTTTTGTTTTGTTTTGTTTTTTTTAAAGGGACAACTTCATACAACTTGCTAGGAAACATTATTGTCAAACCTCATTTGTTTGAAGTTGTTTCATTTCATTTTATTTATTTATTATTATTTTTTTAAAATAGTAATACTATGGGGAGAGTCTGCAGGGGGAGTCTATTCGAAGTTCTCAGGGGTGTAGCTCAACTGGTAGATGGACGAGTTTGGGGCTTTGATAAAAAACTCTCAAATCAGTGACTCGAATCCTACTAATGACAAAAATTTATATATATATATATATATATCTGATCTAGATGAGTGGATATATAAATACTATATATAAAAAAAAAAATTATCAAGGTCAAATACTACCGGTATAATCTGAATTCAAGCGCGGTAATAAGGTAAGAGAGTTTTGTAGAATCTATAGAGCTACTAGTACAATTTGAATAATCATTTTTACAATAAAGAGATGTCATTCTACACTTATTTTTCTAGGAGAAAGGTAAAATTTAAAACATGTAAATCAAAATGTCTAAAAATTTAGACTCGATATTTCAACTAAAATAAATATTTATTTGATTGGTTGCACACTTGCACTGCACACCCACCTATAAAGAATGAAAGAATTGTTTTTCTTCCCTTGATCGTCTCTTGATCCTTTGTTGTCAAATTGATTGTCGGTGAAAAGATTATAGATTAGTCATTTAATTGCTTTGAACATAAAAATTGAATCTTTATTGCCACTTTATGAATTATCACAGACCCCACAACTGTAAGAAAACAGAGTGGAATACAGGAAGAGAGGCTATCGTTTTCTACAAATCTACACACACACACTGTGGTGGGGACGTGGGGTCCCATCACAAAAATAAAATGGCGCTTCAACTCTGTCAACAACACTTTCAGTTCCCATGTGACTCGCTCACTATCACAAACAAACATATAGATACACTGCCGAGTCTGCTGCTCTGCTCTCTAGCTGAAGATAAGATATTAGATACCCACAGCAAAAATATTCAAAGAGACGGAGATTGGCAGAGAGAGAGAGAGATCCGATGCTCTCTGGTGCACGGTGTTGCTGTGTTTCTTCCTTCTTAGTGCTTGTCTGGTGGGTCACTGCTTGTCTTGGAGGAGACCCTTATGTGTTCTTTGATTGGACTCTCTCCTACATCACCACTTCTCCGCTTGGTGTCAATCAAAAGGTTCTCTTCTCTTCTTTTCCATTGTGTTTTCTAGCTAGTTTCATTGAATTTATGTTGAATTCTTACTAGTAGTCAAAGTTTTGAGAAAATTTCCTATAACCTTTTGATGGGATTTTTGTTAAGAGCTGAATTTGTCGAAGAGAAGGTTATTTAATGCCTGAATATATGATAACTATGATTATATTTTGAAGTTAAACCTTGCTAATTAGAACCCCTGTGTAGCAATTTGTCAAGATATCATTTTTGCTGGTAATTGTGGAATGTATGTAAAAATTTGTTATAAAAATGGCAGAATACAGCTTCATATGAACTTCTCCGGTTCTCATAAATGGGGAGGTTGACAATTGTATCATTCATGTGATGGTCTGATCTTGCTATGATGTTTATACCTGGTGGTGAGTGATAATATGAAGTGCTAAAATGTATCGTTACGGTTTCTTCAGGTGATTGGGATTAACGGGCAGTTTCCAGGACCAACTCTCAATGTCACTACAAATTGGAATGTTGTTGTCAATGTTAAGAATGAACTCGACGAGCCAGTTCTTCTCACATGGTATAATCATTAATATCATAAAAGGTAGCAAATATAAATGGGAATAACATCACTTAAATTTTAATGTAGGAATGGCATACAAAATAGGAAAAACTCTTGGCAAGACGGCGTTTTAGGGACAAATTGTCCTATTCCTGCTGGTTGGAATTGGACATATCAGTTTCAGGTCAAAGATCAGATTGGAAGTTTTTTTTACTTCCCTTCGTTAGACTTTCAGAGGGCTGCAGGTGGATACGGGGGAATCATCATAAACAACAGAGATGTTATTCCATTACCCTTTGCGATGCCTGATAATGATATTACAATCTTTATCAGTGACTGGTATACGAAGAGCCATAAGGTCGGTATATATTTTGCATCGCTGACTGTTTTTGGTGTATCTTAGCAATTCTAGTTAATTTCCGGTTAGGTAATCAAAACTATTGTGCAAACAGAAAATAAGGAAAGATGTTGAGAATGGCATAGACCTTGGAGTTCCTGATGGTATCCTCATTAATGGGTTTGGCCCATATCGTTATGACACGACATCAGTTCCAGGTGGCATTGCTTACCAGACAATAAATGTTGAACCAGGTATATTCTAAAACGTTTATTTGATGCTGGGTTTTCTGCTATGTTTTTTAATTGGGCCTTATTTTGAAGTATTTTCACTTTGCCATGTGAACCAAATGAAGAGATTGTGGGTTATATGCATTGTAAAGGTCTAATGATAATTATCTATGTATGAGATGTTTTATACAGAAAGCAATAACCTTCTCGAAACTAGATGTTCGTATGGAACTAGGTCGGTGTCTTCCAATATATGGAAAAAAAAAATGGGATTAGTTCCAATTACATGAGATATTCATACGTGCCCCTAAAACTTCTTACTTTACAAATGTGGGATAGGTCTCTAAGCCTGCAAGGAGTGTTTTCATGATTTACAATTCATTTGCTATTTTTCTCTCAAGTCTATGGCACTTCAACATGATAGTTAAAAGTGTTATGCTAACATGTTATCATTCACAATTATCTTTTACTTGACTTTTAATTGTTAGCTAAAGAATTCGCATATTATCTGAAACAGGAAAAACATACCGCCTTAGGGTTCACAATGTTGGAATCTCAACCAGCTTAAATTTCAGGATACAAAATCATAACTTACTTCTCGTTGAGACTGAAGGATCATACACGGTTCAGCAAAACTACACAAATATGGATATTCATGTGGGTCAGTCGTACTCATTCTTGGTGACAATGGATCAAAATGCTAGCAGTGATTATTACATTGTTGCCAGTTCTCGGTTTTTAAATTCTTCTGGTTGGGATAAAGCTACAGGAGTGGCAATTTTGCATTACACCAACTCTCTGGGACCTGCATCAGGTCCTCTTCCTGATCTTCCTAATGCATTCGACACGTATTTCTCAATGAATCAAGCTCGATCCATAAGGTTGCAGTTGATTATATCTTTCATTGGATTGACAAAGAAATATAGCTTTAATGTTTGTTGACCTTGTAGAAGGTTTTGTTTGTTCATTAGCCTTCCCTATGCACAAAGTGAGCAGTTGAAAAGATGGCTTCATTCCTGATCCGGATGTTTCAACTGCATAAAAATCATGAACATCTTAGAGAAAATTAATGCTAATTTATAAGCCATGAAATAACCATTATTCGTTCTTGTGTCATGTTTGTTTCCTTAATATCGTTCTAATAGATTTGTGGCAATCATAATCTTTCTCATGCTACTTTTATAGGTTGAATGTCTCCGCTGGTGCTGCTCGTCCAAATCCACAAGGATCTTTTAAATATGGTGACATTACTGTGACAGAGGTATATGTACTCCTTAATAGACTGCCAGAGCTAATAAATGGGAAGTGGCGTACTACCCTCAATGGTATTTCATACTTACCACCTTCAACACCCCTAAAGCTTGCTCAGCAGTTCAACATTCTTGGGGTATACAAGCTTGATTTTCCTTATAGACCAATGAACAGACCTCCCAAAGTTGATACATCTCTAATTAACGGTACCTACAAAGGATTCATGGAAATCATATTTCAGAACAACGATACTGCTGTACAGAGCTATCATATGGATGGCTATGCATTCTTCGTTGTGGGGTGAGCTTTTAGTTTGGATATATTTTTCTGTCTTGTATCCTATTTTATTGGACTTGAAAATTAAAAAATTTCCCTTCCGAACTGTAGTATGGATTTTGGAGTGTGGACAGAGAATAGCAGAGGCACATACAACAAATGGGATGGCGTGGCACGCTCTACTATACAGGTAATCCTCTGTTATGATCTTAACACTTGATGCTCTTGTATGAAGCCATTTGCAGAAATTTTTTATTTTTTTCTGGAAAGCTTCTAGAGGATGGGAGTTACGAACCACATAAAAGGAAAATCAGCAATTATAAAATATTAGAAGAGAATTATGGATTTTCCCTAAGAGATGAGCCCAGAGAAGTAAAAAATCAAGTCTTAAAATATTTGATAGATCCCAATATAGAACCCAGTGAATTTTTTTTGGAGAAACTCTTTACAAATCATGGAAGTGGAGTTTTGGATGATCCACTTTGGAAAGAAAGTTTCTCAATCCTGTAACTTCATAAAGGCTTGATTCTCTGCATCATTTTATACTGAATAAGGATGCATGACCTTTAGTTTGACCTTGTGAGTTTTTATATTTTTAGTCTTTATGTCCACTTTATTGCACCAAATTCATCCTTCGCTCTCTAGCATTTACCAGCACGAGGTACATATTTTTGGAGAGTTTAATTTAGATTGTTCTGCAGACCTATATATGTCCATGCGCACCTGGCAACTTTGTTTTTTCTCTTGTTGTATGTTTAGGCTGGGCATGTGTGGACAACAACCTTCTTCTTTCTCACATGATTTGCAGGTTTTTCCTGGAGCTTGGACAGCCATATTAGTTTATCTTGACAATGCTGGCATTTGGAACCTGCGCACAGAGAATCTCGACTCATGGTATCTTGGCCAAGAAGTTTATGTGAGTGTTGTAAATCCAGAGACAGACAAATCTGAGCCTTCTGTGCCTGACAATTCGATATATTGTGGTCTGCTTTCATCCCTACAACGGTAAGTTGTTACAAACACAACTATTTTGTTATTTCAATCAATTCAGCATATGTATCTCATGGGAAGTTAAATATAGAAGTCTTTTTTCAGATTGAACCTTTGCCTTTGATATCGATCTAGATTAGAAATTGTCCTCTGGTCATTCTTATATTGTTCTGTAGATCTTCTGGATATATTGTTAAAGATTTAAGATTGCACAATATTTTCATAAAAGCCATACATAATATTTGCATTTTGCAGTTCTCCCATTTGTTAGGAATTGCTAATGGAATCTAAGGAAAACTTTCCTTTATATTTTGTCATTAAATTACTCTGGTGGAAACCGTATGGAATCAATGGTTTTGTGCAAATGGAATTCATTTAATTTTCCGTATTCCAAGCTTCTTTGCTAAACTTTTGTTGCATGTTTCTTCCCTTCTGCAGCGACCAGGGCCATAGATTTATGTTTTCTAGTGCACCATCAGTTTCCAGTGCAAGTAGAACAATTTTATCTGCATTAGTCATAGCCTTATTCTGGTATTTTACGAGGTAACACTTGTTGGAATGAACCATAAACTAGCATTATAATCTAATTCTCCAATCAAGGATAGTATTACACCTGTCCGGGGAAAATAGCGAGTTAAAGAAGTTTCCACAGGAAATGGATTGAATGATCGAAGGCAGTGTACAATTTTGTTGGATAAAATTCTTGTACCATTTGCGATTGTAACATGTATTGTTGTAATGTAACACTATACATTATGGAAGTAATTGCATAAAAGTATTGATTGAGGTAAGCTATAGCGCCTAAGCTGTATAAAGCATTTGTGAAGGTGCAAGGATATCATTGTTGAAGTTGAGAATGGAACAAATTTCATGTATTTTCTTTTAATTGATTTGAACTGATGATGTAGACACAAAAACTGTCAAATTTAACTTTCGAATATTTTGTTTCACTTGTCTGGGGCTAAATTCAGTTGGATGTTGCTTTCGCTTTTAACATCCTTGTCTATACACTCTGACCCTATTCTAAGTGAGGAGATCTTCTGTTTAGGGTGTTACATAAAGTGAGATGTATATCTTGTTTCCGACTGATATATATATATATATTAGGAGGTGATATGATTTGAATCCATAATTTTATGGATATAGGTGTGAGGGGTTACTGTTGAATCAACTTCATCTTGACTATTTCAATTAATAATCGGTAAAACAGTATAATATGTTATGAGTTCACTTAGTTGAGACTTGAGAGAAGACATGATAGATGAAACATGTAGTTTTCCATGAGAAACACATGTTGATGTTGTCTCCCCTCCACTACTATGGTCATTGGATGACAGCCCTTCATACAACAAGCTTTTGTTTTTTATTTAGTTTTTTTAAGGGTTAATTGCACTAATCTACCCTTAGTTTATTAAATCTAGCAAGATTTTAAAAAGATGTTCTAAATTAACACAAACACCCCATGCCATCAAGTTAATCCATTAACTTTAACGGTTGACTAACTTTGACCATTGGAAAGCCAAATATACTCTTACCATATCATCTCAAACATAATTTTTTTTATAATTAAAATTGAAAAATCAAAATTTTCTAAAAAAAAAAAAAAAACAAGATAATCTACTAGCGGTGGAGCTCCAACGTCGAAGGAAACAAGAGATCTTCGACGATCTTGGAGATCAATCTTCTTGCGGTTCGTAGCGGAGGCTCTTTCGTGAATTGATGATGTTTCTGCAAGCGGTCGATAAATTATATTTTTTTATAAATCTTTAATTAATTTTTTTTTTTATGTTTGGGACAACGTGGCAAGGGTATATTTGGTTTTTTTTTTAAGCCAAGCCTAGCCAACCGTTAAAGTTAACGGATTGACTTGATAGCAATGTGTGTTTGTGTTAATTTAGGGTATCATTTTGAAATCTTGTTAAATCCAATAAAGTAAGGGAGTTAGTGCAATTAACCCTTTTTTGAATCCTCTAACTAATAATGATGTGTGGTTTGGATTTAACCATACATGCGTGAGAGAGAGCGAGAGATCCAAATTCTTGACGAAGACACGAAAGAGACGTAAAAAGGAAACAAAATGCTCAAGCAATGAATGATAACGATTCCGTGTAAATTAAAGCAAACCCAACAGTACAGAACAAAACAACAAACGTGGGTGCTCACAGTCTTACAAGTTATCAAAAACACTTTGATAGTTCAGTTTTTGTGCACGTGTCACACTATGATTGGGTATCTCAACAACTACGCCATATGGGGCATAGCCTATTATAGAGTTTCTCGATCCAAACCCATTTCTGTAACTCTGTTTATCCTTGTTTGACGGCTTGGAGTTGTGTTGGACCACCTAGGATCACTTCTCTTGCAATCAGTCTTACCTTTGAAAGCAAGATATTTTCTACAACTTGCCCGGATTCACTGTTTCGCAGCACTATAAATTCATCAACAGCAAATCATCAAATAGTTCTGCTTTGTTATATTCAGATTTTAAAAAATAAAAAATAAAAATAACTGTTCCTTTTTAGTTTTTAATATATATTTTCAATCTCTTCATGGCCAAGACTAGTCTTATCTTATTTTCCCAGTTGCTATTTCATTACATGCTCTTGAGTTTTGTAGTGTTCACTCACTCTGCTACTGAAAGTGCTCTTGTTACTCAGATTCCTGGCTTCTCTGGCACTTTCCCGTCCAATCACTATTCTGGGTATGTTTCCTTTTCTTACATTTCTGTCTGTTGAAACTTCAAATGCTTATTCAACAGTTTGTGTGTGTAACATAGTCTTGGTCAAACTCAATTAAAAATTCTGTCTTGTTATATATGAACAAATTCATATTTTGTTATTATTCTTCTCCGTATAGGAGGTAATTTATAGGAAAAATACAACCAGAAAAGAATCAGGAAATCCTATAATTAAGCTAATTGATTCCTTAATCAAAACAGATATAGAAATACAATTAGGAAAGAAATAGGAAATCCTATAATTAAGCTAATTGAATCCTAAACAAAATAGAAGTCATATACATTAATGACTAATATTCTAACATATTCTAACAATATGCCCAGTTCATGATTCTATCAATGATGTGTGATTATGTTTATGGTGGGATTTTTTTTTTTTTTGAAGGTATGTGACCATTGATGAAAGTCATGGCAAGAGTCTTTTTTACTATTTTGTTGAATCCGAAGGGAATCCATCCAAGGATCCTGTGGTCTTGTGGCTCAATGGTGGACCTGGATGCTCCAGCTTTGATGGTTTCGTATACGAGCACGGTATCAGTTCAATCAAAATGCTTTACACATTTTATAACTTCACCAAGCTAGATTTATCTCATATTAGTATATAATCATTCCGTGCAATATTAAAAGAATCTATTTGTGTGATTATTTGATTGGAAATTTTAGGAAAATAAGATCAGCTGGGGTGATGCTTGTTGTTTTATTGTCACTTGTTTGTGGGGATTATGGTGTTGCATCCAGATTAAAATGGCAATGCTCAGTTTTGGATAACTATTCAATACTTAAGTTTATTGTATGGGATTTTTTTTTCCCGTAAAATTTACTAAATCTATACAAGATTGATCTTTTTCGTATGTTGCAGGGCCTTTCAATTTTGAAGCCGCGAAGACAAAGGGAGGTCTGCCCACGTTGCATCTAAATTCATATAGCTGGTCCAAGGTTTACATTTTTCAT
Organism: Acer yangbiense; assembly: GCA_008009225.1. Classification (NCBI taxonomy): domain Eukaryota; kingdom Viridiplantae; phylum Streptophyta; class Magnoliopsida; order Sapindales; family Sapindaceae; genus Acer; species Acer yangbiense. The sequence continues at coordinate 43,968,573 of CM017769.1, read as the reverse complement.
CATCCATTTGTTTAGTTTGATAGTGAAAATGTTAACTCTTATGTTCTATCACTGCTTTTATAGTTTCATTTTATGTTTGCTTTTTCCTGTATGTGTAAAATCAGCTCATCCGCGATTATTTTTTCAGGTTTCTAACATTATATATTTAGATTCCCCAGCTGGTGTTGGATTATCTTACTCAAAAAATCTAACTGACTACATTACTGGTGACACAAAGACTGCTTTAGATTCACACACATTCCTCCTCAAGGTAGGAAAAAAAAAAGAACTTTGTCATTTGACTGTATTATGAATGTATTTCTTGTCTTTTAAGGTATTTATGTATCAACGATTTGTATTCTTGATTTCTTGCAACCAGTGGTTTGAATTATACCCGGAGTTCCTTTCCAACCCATTTTTTATTGCTGGAGAGTCATATGCTGGAGTATATGTGCCAACTCTTGCTTATGAAGTGGTGAAAGGTAATTCTCCTTGTGTTTTGAATTGTATGTATTAGGCTAAACCTAAGACTACTTCGGATTGGTGCAGGAATTGATGTTGGTATGAAACCCATTCTCAACTTGAAGGTACATATCTTTTGAAAATTTCATTTGTTCAATTTTTAGTATTATGGATGCAATCAATAATCACATTTTATACAGGGATATCTGGTTGGAAATGGAGTTACAGACAACGTGTTTGATGGGAACGCTCTTGTTCCATTTGCACATGGGATGGGCCTGATCTCAGACGAGCTATATGAGGTAGGTGGAGCTACTCATCATGACACAAGGCATTTTTTGTATTAATTTCCTCTGAATTCCTAACAGTATATTTTCTTTAATATTCTTGTTTGGGGGAAGTGGTGCCATTTTGGGTTTCAAATCTTGATTTAATATAAAAAGTTTGTTTCTTGCATTGTTTTATTTTGTGATTTGATACATTTGTGATTTGTGTCTTGTTGATTTGTGGATAAGTTTACTTCCATCAAGAAAAAGAAAAATGTTTAGAGACCTATAGTTTATAACCATTTGTTGGTTTGGTTTCTAATTCTAAAATTAGGAGAAGCAACTGCATAAAGCTAATTTTTTACTGCATAAACTCGGTGCCATTGGATGTACTTTATGACAAGATTCTAATATTTGATTGATGTTTTCTTCTTTATGAAACTTTTAGATTTCATATCTGATGCCATCATATTAAAGTTTGATATTGAGGTTGAGTTTGGAATTTCGGTTTGTTTTTCAAATTTCCTCAGAAAAATTATAATGATAAGTCATGGTACCTACATACTGCAGGAGGTTACAAACGAGTGCAAAGGAAACTTCTATAGCTCGAATGGTGAAACCTGTGAGAGCAAGCTTACTAAAGTTGACGAGGTAGTATTACTTCTTGGTTATTATTTTTTAAGCGAAAGTTCAGCTAATATGAATCATCTGCCTTTTCATTTATTCTTGAGAATTTTATAACTTTCAGGATATAAACGGTTTAAACATATACAACATTCTAGAACCATGCTATCACGACACTGAGATGCGGCAAAATACAGATATTAACATTAGGCTACCATCCAGCTTCCAACAGTTGGGTGAGACTGATAGGCCTCTTCCTGTGAGGACTAGGATGTTTGGTCGTGCATGGCCATTTAGAGCTCCTGTAAGAGAAGGAAGAGTTCCAACTTGGCCAGAGCTCCTCAATAGCAACAGTGTTCCGTGCACTGTAAGTCACTCTGATTACAACCCATAAAACTTTTTCTGTCCCTCTTCCACTGCTATGATTTCCTATGGCTTGATTTGGCTGTAAGTCACCATTTTTGGTTTATTGTGCTCATTGTCTATCATTTGATAGACTTGCTTAAAAGTCTTTGCTACACTACCTTTAACTATCTATCGGTTATTGGTATTGGTGGCCTCATTCTTTGGTATCTGACTTTATCTTCATTTCATCCATTTTAGAATTGTTTTAAAATTTATGCTGAAATATATTATCAACTATGTAGGATGATGAAGTTGCAACTGCATGGCTCAATGATGCAGCAGTTAGAAAAGCAATTCATGCTGATGAGGTTAGTGGTTTCAACTTCATTTGTCAGTGCAGAGTTTTGAAAGCTGTTGTTACTTGTTAGTTTACGATTCTTGTACTGCAATAGGTAAGCATTGCGGGCAGTTGGGAAATTTGTACGGACAGGATTGAATTTAGCCACGATGCAGGGAGCATGATCAAATTCCACAAGAATCTCACTCTCAGGGGATATCGGGCGCTTATATTCAGGTATATCTCCGAATCTAGTGTCCTTTACTGCTTTAGTGCTTGCTCAAAAATCTGTCTATCATTGATGTTGTTTGATAATTTGTTATAGTCATGTTTGTGATAGACTGATAAGTATTTTTCTGATTTTCCTGGCAGTGGGGATCACGATATGTGTGTTCCATACACTGGGAGTGAAGCATGGACAAGATCTTTGGGATACAAGATTATTGATGAATGGAGGCCTTGGAATTCCAACGGACAAGTTGCTGGGTACTTTATTCTTCTACCGATACATTTGTGATGTAATTTGATATGATATTTGTGTTTCTTCACATTGCACAAACATTTCACTTTTGTTTGCATTAATCTTATGGTATGCAGATACATTCAAGGATACGAGAACAACCTCACCTTTCTAACTGTGAAGGTATACACTCTTGAATTAGTCAGGAACCCGCAACAAATACATATTTTTCGATTTCTTTTAACTTGCATTATTGATCTTCGTTTGCGTTGGTGCAGGGCTCTGGACATACTGTACCAGAATACAAACCGCGAGAGGCATTGGATTTTTACAGCAAATTTCTGGCAGGAAAAACAATATGATTTGAGTTGTTGTATGAGAAAGAGAACAGTACTGACGTATTGTTATTGTTACTACGTACTTGCTCATCAATATTTATAGCTGAAACGATACCAAAGACTTGCCAAATAATTTATATTTACATATGGAATATATATAAATTATTAAATGACTCAATTATTCTATACTCATAAATTTTGTCATACATTTTGGTGTTTGTGGAGAATTCAATTGTCTACTATGGCGAGCAAGATTCACGTATCACCTCTCGGTATTTGTATTTGGTAGGTCTTGATAGATTCTAATGGTGACAAAATAGTTATTTAGATTGGACTCGTAGTGCTTGATCTCGATAGACTTTTGATTGAGATTGCACTTGTAGTATTTGATCTCAATAAACTCTTGATGGAGATAGAGTAGCTATCTAAATTGTACTATAATCACTTGGTCTCGCATGGTTTTGACAAACTATTTGAAAGGGGTTTTTACTTTTTAGTGTCAATAAAATAAATTTCTTCCATAAATAAAATAAAATATTTTTTGAGTCAAATCAGGCTCATATGGGTCTGGGGCCCGGCCCATGATCTATCTCAAGTATAAGCAACAGCCCACTTCACTGTCTAGTCTCACATAGACACAAAAATGGTGCCTCTGTTACAGAGACGCCTCTTCTGCAACAAAAGCTTCCACCAAAACCACCATCAATGGCCGATAAAACAAGTTACCAAGTCCAACTTCGACGACTCTCTCTCAGAAATCAAGCAACGCATTTCCACCTCCGACTTCGTCGCCGTCTTCTTACAAAACACCGGCTCCTCCTCCTCTCCCTGGCAGCGCGTCTCCGCCTTCGACACCCCCGACACCGCTTACTCCAAAGCCAAGTCTGCCGCCGAACGCTTCCAGACACTCCAGTTTGCCGTCTGCCCCTTCACTCTTCAAGCCTCCAAACTCACTGCCTACCCGTATGTATATATATGCTAATATTCATCACCCCTTATTTTTATTTTTTGTTTTGTTTTCTCCATTTTTGTTGTTGTTGTCAAGTTTTGTTTTTGTATTGAAAACTCCATTCATTTAATAAAATTATCAACTGGGTTCCAGGTACAATTTCCATTTGTTCCCCAGAGATGAGCACAAACTAGGGATGCCCTCTTACAGTTTTACATGTCAAACATCTTCCTTGACTTCCATGGCTCGAGAGGGTTTTGATTTCAATGCTTGCATATATGATGGTAACTGTTAATCTTCCTTGATTGGCTTTTCGTTTTTACAATGCATGAAATGTGAGTCAGCAACTATGACTGTTACAACTTACAATCTTTTGTGGTGAATATATCTCAATGTATATGATCAGTGACGAGAGTCACATGATGGGTTTGTGTTTTTGTGCTGGTTTGGGAAATGTGTATAATGAAACCGAAAATGGTTTCATTCTATTTTGTTGTTGATAGGCATATCGTACTTGTCCAGAGCACAAGAGTATGCTGCAAAATTTCGGATTGGGATTCCGATGCCTGTTGATCATAAGACAAAATCTTCTTCCCCTACTACAACTGTTGCTGATACAGTTTTCGTCGAAAGGATTAGAACGCGTGTTAGGCATTGGAAAAATGTGTGTACTGACATAAGCACCACGAAGTTAGAGGGTAAGATTTGCACTATCAGAAATTTGAAGTCATACGTTTTACTTCTTTCCTTCAGTTCTAAATTATTAGTGTGTTGATTTGTCATTTTCAGATGCTTTTGTGAGATCCCTGAGAACGATTGTGTTAGGGAGTGAGAAGTACGGATCTAGACCAAGCATTACTATAGATGTATGCAGCGAACGTCAAGTCCAACTAGTACTAGAGGTAGATTGATCCATGAACCATGAAGTTTAAGATCTTTCAATGTCTGATGGATTTTGAATGCATTATTTCTATTAATGGTGGGAATTGGGATAACTAAATCCATTTCTATTAGATTTTTCTATCTGCAATGACATCTTGAAACTTATTTGGGTTTGCTACAGATGTTGGAACAGTCTGATAACCTTGTTCCTCTGTTAGTCCCTGCAAAGAGCGGAGGAATACAGTCAGTTCGTGCTGTTTTGACAAGTTCTCAGGAGGACAAAAATCTTCTAAAGGTAACAAGTAGCCCTCAGTGATGATGACTGATCAAGTGTTATCCAAATTGTTTAATTGTGGTTTTAAAATTGATAGATGGAGCTTCAAAATCTCGAAGTTGATCAAACTAAGAGAGTTCGAGGATTCCGAGAGGTGATCGATTTGATTTCTGCTTCACAGAAACCTGTTGTCTCCTACAATTCTCTTAATGGTGTATATCTATATAAAAGAAAGACCCGTGGTTTTAGATTATAATAACATTGTGTTGTCTTTTCTTGTAAAATTTAATAATTTTTTGTTTTTTTTTTTGGCTCAATGCAGATTTTACATTTATTCATTCAAAGTTTATAACTCCCTTACCTCCAACGGTGGACGAGTTTACGAATTCGTTGCATCTGGCTTTCCCCGTAGTACTTGACGTCAATCATCTGGTAAAAAATATCGTCCCTGTGAAAAAAACAACCAATATATCTGCAACAATGTTGTATTTGAAGAATAGGTTCATTGCTCCCATTGACATGGAAATTCCACATGAAGGTTGGTCCATCACTACTTTCCCGAGTATCAGTCATATATAAACATAGAATCATGCTTGTATCTCTCTTATTTCCAGACATTTATAGACTCATTTGTGAAAAAAATGATTTGATTTGTCATCTTGTGTACCTGGATTTATCAGATGTTGTAAATGTAGGCAACAATCACGGGCATAACGTTGTGAAAATATGCCACTTGTTCGGGAAGCTATGCTCTGTACTGAAAATCACTCCCAGTGCTATTCAATCCGGCAACCATCATCTGGCTTCTTCAGCGCTTCAGGGGTATGAAAACGTCTTCCAGCTTTGTCCCAACATCCCTCAAGAATCAACCGATGAGGAGGACATCAGAATTTGGACAAACAACACAAGAAAAGTAAGCTGCCAAGATGTGGTTTTCTTGTGGGGATTCAAGAAGGGGACGACAGCAGGCATGCTGAAAAGCCTGCTTCAAGGTTCCCATGAAGTTTTCACTGAAGAATTTGATTTGCGGTTGGTAGATAGGAGCTGCGCCATTGTGGTGTTCTGGCAACCGGGTTCATCCCAAACGTTTCTGGACGTAATGAACGGCAAAGATTTTTCCGGGAAATTAATGGAAATGGTGTCAGAAGGGGTGAGAGCGTCGGGCTACGAGGCCTACAAAAGGGTTTGCAGTTCAGGTTTGTGGGAGTCAGAATTAGCAGATTCTTTGGATAAAGCCTTGGCTAGTAGTGAATGCAACTCAGAAAGTGACTCTGAATCAAAACCATCAGAGATTTATTGGTGTAGCGAATTGATGATTAACTTGGATGATCTCTGATTCCAATCCAATACAAAGCAATGCAATGTAGCTTTTTTGGATGGCATTTCACATTTGTATAATATAGTTCAAAAGGAAACTCTAGTTTGTTTGGCCAACAAATTTTGTCACCATTTATTGTTGTTTTGCAAGAGTTTCGATTCCTGCTTAGTTATTAATTTTATAGTTTATTCGAGAACCAGAATGCTTTCACTCGGTGGTATGATCACAATTCACACACTTCTCAAGTCTCAACACATTCATTCTCATAGTAAGGAAAAAAAGAAGTTGCAGACACTTTCTCAGCAACCAAACAGAAAATAAAAATGAAAACCTGGAAGGGTAATTTGGTATATTCACTCACAAAATAGAAGGCTGGTCAATTTCGACAATGACTACGAGTTGACTTTCAGCAACAGCTCCATAAACAGTGAGCTTCGAAGCAGAAACAGAATCAGAAATGTCGTAATCGAAAATGGCTTCAATCTCGATATATCACTCCCTGAATTCCACTTCTTTTCAAAAAAATTACGCATTTTCTCCATCAACGACGCAAAAAGCGTGTGCTTTCGCTTCCAATTCGAGCTTTTCCAGCAAATCGCTTTCGTTTTCCACGCGTGCAACTCCACTTGTTCCGTTTTCTACTCTCAATCCGATGAATGCATCTACTCGCTCTCATACATTCGATGTCGTCATTATTGGTGCCGGTATTATCGGGTTGACGATTGCCCGACAGTTTCTCATCGGGTCGGACCTCTCCGTTGCCGTTGTTGACAAAGCCGTACCTTGTTCTGGTGCCACCGGTGCAGGTACCCGCTTTTACATTCTTTTCAATAAAAATAAAAAAATGATAACTTGTTGATCATTTGTGTTTACTGCCATGTCTTTCAAGTTGTTTGATGTCACTGTTAATTACTTTGTTATTTGTTTAGTGCAATGGCAGTGTAACTGTATTAGAAATGTATAGTTTCTGTAATGTTTTCGACTGTTGCTTAATGTAAACTTGATTAAAATCCCACTATTCGTTTAGTAACATTGTTCAAAGAGGTTTATGAGCAGTTTACCTTAATCATTGGCCATTGGGTTAAAACTTTTCAAAATATCTGTTTCAGCTTCTAATGTGGTAGAAGTGTCTGGAATATTCTTTGAATGTGTTGAATTTATAATGATTTAAGTTGTGTTTCTGTATCTTTAAAACTGTTTTCTGGATTCAGTATCCGAACATTTTAACCAAATAACTGTTTTCAATTTGTATTCATTTTTAGGGCAAGGCTATATATGGATGGTACACAAGACACCTGGGAGTGACACATGGGACCTGACGATGAGAAGCCATAAATTGTGGGAGATGTTGGCAGAGAGCATAGATGATCAAGGCTTGAATCCTCTAGAAGTTTTGGGATGGAAAAAGACAGGTATTTGAACCGCATTTCCTTTTGTATGAAAGTTTATGTTCTTATAATTTTGAACTGTCATCGCATTTGTTTTAGTTATGTGTTAAATTTGACTGTGGATCACTGGTTTTGCATTTTCAGTAAGTACAAATTCACAAGTGCATCAAAATAGATTAGGTTATTGGTTTCTTTTAATAGAATTTGTGGTCAATATTTGTTCATAATCTACTCATTGTACTTGCCTTAATGACTAGCAGAATGAAGACACATTCACACATCATACTGATACCAATCTATATTCATTGGCTTAATACAATCAATGGCATGTGCGAGTAAAAATTGAATTTTTGGTCCTTTTTTCTCTATTTTAGGAATGAAGTGTGCTTCATATATTGATATGAACCATTTGGTGTTTTAATTTACAGGAAGCTTGTTAATCGGTAGAACCCCTGAAGAGGTAGTCACGTTAAAGGAGAGGGTGAAGCAACTATCTAAAGCTGGGTTGAGAGCAGAGTACTTGTCTAGCAAGGATTTACATCTTAAGGAACCTTCACTAGTGGTTGGGGAAGATAGCGGGGCTGCCTTCCTACCAGATGACTGCCAATTGGATGCTACGTGTACTGTTGCATATCTTGAGAAGGTGTTATTTATTTATCTTTACAATATGTTACTTCTCAGAAATATATTGCTTAAATCTTTTATCATATTTAAATGTGTGATCCATTTTTAGTATGACCAGATTATATATGGTAAATATGTAGGTTAACAGACATTTTGCATCAAAAGGTAGATATGCGGAGTTTTATCATGATCCAGTTACATGTTTGTTAAGGTTAGCTATCATTCTTTTTCTGCTGCACTCCAAGTTAAGCTGAAACAGAAGGACCATGCTACATATTCCGTTTCATAGGTGATATAGATTTTCAGAGCAACTCTAACAGTTCTTACTGTACTCAGATCTCGTATCAGTGGGGAGGTTGAAGCAGTTCAGACTTCCCAGAATACCTTGTACAGTAAGAAGGCCATTGTGGTTGCAGCTGGTCCTTGGAGTGGGTCTTTGGTGGACGACCTATTTAGAGAAACAGACATTGTGTTGGACCTCCCTGTTAAGCCTCGAAAGGTTAGAATCCAAGATATGAATTGACTTGTCCACAGTTTGTTTGCCATTTATATGCTGTCGCAAAAGATTTCCAAAATCTTATTTTTTTTAATGGATCTGTATGTATTCTTCGATCTCATTTTTCACCCTTAGACTGGTTCTAAATTTTATAACTAATTGGTTTAAGGGAGAGGATGTTCTTAGCAATGGCATTATTAGTTAGATCTTTATATTACTATAAAAAATTATTTATTTCTTTTATTGTAATCATTCTCTCCCAATTGGACCTTTATTTTTCAGGCTTCATTACTTCTGAGTGATTGATTAACATCCCTGTATCTTTTTATTCTATGTAAAACCTGCCTTGCATTTGATCTTCTTACAGGGTCACTTGCTTGTGCTCGAGAATTTTGATTCCCTCAAAATAAATCATGGTTTAATGGAGGCAGGTTATGTTGATCATCATGATCTAACCCAGCATCCAGGACTGGTTGATCAGGGGCAAATCTTGTCTATTTCAATGACAGCAACCATGGACTCGATGGGAAATCTTGTTCTTGGTAAAATTTAGTATTTTTCCTCTCAGTTCTGCAGCACAACTGTTATGATCCTTTTCCAATTTTATGGTAGGAAAGTAGCTTTCATGTCAATATTTGTTTCTGTACTTAAAAAGGCAATGATAATATATTTTACTTTTAATTAGTTTCTTCCTCTTTCCCCATCACTAATGGCTTTATACATCATTACTTCACTGTAATCTCCATCTATTGGTGAAACATTTTGTTCCCATTCATTTTTTTCTTTGACATTTGGCTTTTTCATCTGTTATTCTAGCAAGTTAGCAACAAGCAAGTCTCCCTTGTATAGTTGTGGATGGAATTTTTAAGTCTTCTTTCCCGTAATTTTAGCAAGATGATATTTGAGGTCCATATCTTGTCATTTCACCATATGCTGATCTCAGTAGGTCACTTTGATAATTGGGACATATGCTTGTCTTTGCTTCAGCTTATTATCTGTCTATACAGGGAGTAGCCGCCAGTTTGCTGGTTTCAGCACAGAAGTAGATGAGTCGATTGTCAATCGTATATGGATGCGGGCAGCAGATTTCTTTCCCAGTCTAAAAGGTGTGTCCCTCACAGATTTCACTAGGAGCAGAAAAGTGAGAGTGGGATTGCGCCCTTACAGTAAGTTTGTTCTCTTTGGTGCTTTGAGGTGCATTTTTTTTTCTTTCTATATTATAGAAGTTTTAGAATCTCAAAATTAATATTTATGGAGTTCCATTTATCACCTATAAAATCAATAAAATGTGATGTAACAATTTCCTGATCACAGTGCCTGATGGGAAGCCAGTTATTGGGCCGGTGCCTGGTTTGTCAAATATATTCCTTGCTACTGGACATGAAGGAGGAGGCCTTTCAATGGTAGTGTCCTTGTTCTCTTTCTCTGCTGAAGAATACAAGATAGTTTATCCTTAATTGTTTACAACAGTGTACATGGTTAATCTATTCATGTAGTTGCAGTTTCAAGTCAAACCGGACAATGACCAATGACCAATCCTCCAATGTTTTTATTATACTTTTTCCCTTTTTCCTCTTTTGTAAATTGGTGTTTAGTCATTTCCATCACAATTTTGGTTTCGTGTTCTGAACTAGTGTAAATAGATAAATAATTCACCATTTTGGCCCAATTTCAGGCTTTGGGGACTGCTGAACTGGTTGCTGATATGGTATTGCAAAATACTCTGAAGATTGACAGTGCACCATTTGCTGTGCAAGGACGATGTTGTTGATTACGCCAACTAAGGGAAATGGAGGACGTATATGTTTACTTGATCAACATATGCCAGGCTTTTGGTATTAGAATTGGTTCCCACTGCAATCTAAAGGTCACAGCATCTCACCTGTATTGTTCCAGCAACAAAATATGTATTTTGGGATATCTTTCACTTTTAATGACGATTATCTTCTATATGTATGCTCCTCTTGTTTCATTTGTACTATGTCTGACGATATTACAAGCTTTCTTACTATTTTCTAGAAGTGTTCCGGAATCTGTTTTATTCCCTTCTAATTACTTAACGTCAAAATATCTTGTTAAGATTTATAGTCATTTCCTTTTTGATTTATCTTTTAACTGGAATATGATCTAAAGTTGTTAATTCCATAATACGTTGGATAATGTGTTCAAGACAAATGAAAACCGTTTTCCCTTTTTAGGCTACACCGGAAGGGTGCAGAAATGAGGGTTGTGGAATCATTCTATTGTATAGAGATTGTAAGATTGAGGTATTACAACAGTAGTTTTTGCAATATTATCAATAGCTATACATAAGGAAATCATCTTAGGATCTAAAGGTTGTTGAAGCTTGCACGACACACTGTTTTTCTTGAATTTTCAGTTTATATTACAATGAAATTACCTTACAGGGATATGCTGTTAGGGATACCTTTTCCTGTGATGCCTCCTCTGCGATTCTCATTGGATGCATCAGGGTGCAGAAGTTTGTATGCTATCTTGGCAGGTCCCCATCTGTTCTTCAGCTTTGGATTTATATTTCTGTCCCTGATTTTAGTCTCGATCTCTACCAGAGTTTTCTTGAATGTTTCAAATTTTTGCAGAACCTCCTTGTTGTCTGTCCACTCTGATGATGGCCTTTGTCCCAGGTACTCTTCATCAGATGTGTGTCGCGAGAGGACTTCTACCAATGCTATGCCAAGGGTCATCTCAAATTTTTCTGGTAACATCTTAAGATAGTATTTGTCTGGATCCTTTAGGAACTCTCCAAATTCTGTAGTCCCTTCCTCTGGAACGAAATTCAGACAGTGCGTGGGACGATTTGGAGGGTAACCAGCATATGCATATTGCCCAAAGTTCACCGAAGCATGAAGGGCTGATGCAGTCCAGATGAGAATTGTTAGAGCCTCTTGTAGGTCTGTGAGAGTGGTCATTTTGAACCACCATTCCTCATTGCGCTTATCACCATGACCAACATTTCGAATTTCTGACCACCATGCTTGGAGTTCTTCATCAGACTCGACAGAATTATCATCTTTGTAGAAGATTGAACAGTAGTCTATGACCCATGTCCTAATTGCACTCCATATATCGAGTGCATCTAAACCATACGGATAGTCTTGGAATAGAATCTGAGCCCCAGTGGGGTTGTCTGGGTCTTCCAGAGCCATACGTCTGAAAAATTATAACCATGAGGAAATGCAGAATAAAAATAGTGTGGAAATTCTCTGTTTCGTGAGTAAACTACCAAAACGAAATAAAAGTAATCTACTTTCAAATCATTTTTGAGTGAATACCTTTTAAGAAGATCCGTTGGGAGGGCTTGTTCATCAAATCTCCACTTTTTATAGAGCTCAGAAGACAACTCCATAGAAACTTTTCCTGTAAACAATGTCTTCTCTAGAATTCCTCCAGAGTTTATGAGGATACTTCGAGACAATGCATTAATGTGCATGGTGTCTTTGAAATGAGGATCTAAAAGCAGATGGATCGGGTGCATCACACTCAACTGTCTTCTAGTGGCAATGATGAATGGCTCGACAACCGCATGAGTATGCAACCTGGAAAATATATCATATATAGTATTAATGATACTAACAAGCTGGAAATGGCATGGTTATTATAGGAATTTAGCTGAATGATGGCTGCAGATGTGTTTTTAACTCACCAATGGCTGATCAGTTGATGGTAACCCGAGTCATTAGCCGCAACATGAGTTTTGGCCAGCTGCCACAGGGCTCCCTCAGTCCCCTCACTTGCTGGAAGAAGAAGCCTAGTGATGATCTCGTTATCAGAAGAGCCGGGTAAGCTAAAGCTCAAGCTCAGTTGTATCACCAATGGCTTTAATGTGGCATCACCTTTTAGGAAAAGTAGAGTCCGGGATGCATAAGCACATATACCCTTTGTGTTTGTGTTGATTCTGTTCAAAAAGGGCATGAGATAGTCGTGGTCATCCACGATATATATCCTCCATTGATTCATTGCCTGCTTAGGTGTATCGGAAGTCAACATGAAAATTGTACTAGAAAGAGAAAAGACTTTAAACTGTGTAACAGTGATCTCCCAAGATATGCTAGATAGATACCGATAATAATACTTATCTACATGATCTTGCCACTCAAATTGATGAGAAGAAAAGGAAAGTGAAATGTTTACCTGAGTAATAGTCAGGCCATCTAGGTTGTTTACTATGTGTGATGCGTTTATTAAACACTCCTCTCCATGTTTGCTTGCCGGTGGTGGGAATGACTGTATAGTAATTATGGTCAAATAAGAAAACTATGTTAATTTATTTTCTCAAGACACAATAAATATACTGTCATGAACTTTAGGAAGAAGAACAAAGAAAAATACAAATCAGATAGATTGATTTATGATAGTTGTAATAGCATAGGTTTTGTTTCTTTTTTGTTTTCTACATTATGTAGATTTCAGAGAATAAACATGTAAATTGACTGATTAATCTACATTTTTTCAGGGTAGATTAAAGATTATGAAAACCTCCAAAACGCGGATTCTTGTTGGATTAGTTCCTGCAAGCATTTGCCGCCCGAACTCCTCATCATTTTTCCATGCTAATTCATTATCTAATGTCCAAAAAAGGCATAAAGAAACATATAGTAAGAGCAGATTGCAGACTGATGATACAAGGAAACAAGAAAAACTTATGCAAAAAAGACAGGAGACTGCATTACTTGATAGAATTTGAGGCAACGTGAACATCAAGTGGTCTCCTTTGCTAGCATGAGCAATTCCTTTGTAAAGCTCATCAGGTACTAGTTTATGCAATTTCTCTGACAACCATCCGTCCACTTTTTGGCTTCTATTGCTAGAAAACATCTCTTTAATCTCATTAAATGACTGGACACTAGAATCTTTTTCTAGCAACGACTTCGCCTCAGGGAGAATGAAATGTGCAGTGGCTTGGATCGAATTTCCGATGAATTCAGATAGCTTCTTCGGCCTAAATCTCTCATCAGGAGGAACATATATATCCAAGTTGATCATCTCTGGCCGACTCTCAGTTAAGGGATCTACATGTAACAGATTATCAAATAGCAAAACAATAATTATATGATAATTATTTGTACTAGTTTGAACCGACACAAAGTTCACCATGGATGCAGGGCAATATGGATACCTTTCTTGCTTGGCGGACGACCGGTTCTTCCTCTGCGAGGGTATGGAAAAGTTTCGGAACCACCCAAGACAGGTCTTTCATGTTCGCCACCTTTATCAGGATTTCCAAGATCATTGTAGTAATCATAATCGTAGATTCGATCCCATTCTTTCCTTTCCCCAGTTCCATCTCCCCTCAAATTTTTCAGTTCTTCTTGCCTCAAATCCGCCAGCGCTTTAGGTGTGTCTCTTGGAAGATAACTCTAGCATTGACAACATAACCTGTGGTGTTAATCAACTTGCATGATAACAAGAAATACAGAAATCAGGCCAGATATGAGATTAAAATCTTACAGTGTTTGAGAAGAAAATCCTGCTTGTTTTAGTCATTTTGATTGGGTACACCCAGGACCTGCAATCGAAATTGATAACCTGGTCGCCAGGAGTTTGGAGAGTTGCAGATTGAAGGAAGAATTTATGGTTATGATGATTTTCTATAACAAAGGCCCCTGGAATTCCAAAATCCTTCTCCACATACAACTTTACTTCATAGGTTGTGGTTCTTGTACCATCACTCTTCTGGCTCTTTGCATACTTGAGCTTTGCCTTCTCACTCAGCTTCCCTTTTCTGGTATCTGTTGAATTCAAACATGGAAGAGAAAACTATCAGCAGGTTGATTACCAGTTTGAGTTTTATGTTACGGAAAATGAATGAAAGTTGAACTTACTCGGGTCGATTTCTGTGCAGCTATAAACCTGAACAGAAGCTGATTTTCCAGGACCAGATTGTCCTGGACTGTGATCAACGACGAGTTTTCCCTTGATCAAGTTCAAGTCATGATGATTGCTTGCATTTGAATGTAGATGGCTGGTGATTTTGTTGTGAACAGCACTCAAACAATCTTGCAGGCCTGGACACAGGCCCTGGTTTTCCATTGTCATCTTTCCTGTATAAGAATTCAGGAATGGTTGAAAGGGAAATAAATAGAATTCAGTCAAATAAGCTCTATAAAGGGAAAAAATAAAAAATAAAAATTCTCTGTGGTTGCTTTGGTTTTGAGGTATGCATCATATCCATTGCTTGTCTGCAAGGTTTTCTTGTTCACTACTTTGAATCTAAGTTCCCTGCTTTGTGGGTTTCCCTTTTAAATAAATTTCAATGATGAGCAAAAATTATGCTATCACTCTCCTAAAGTTGTCTATTGTGGATACCTACTAGCTTAAATGGTGAGATCTCTTGTAATCCTATATATGTATAATAGATTTTGGATGGAATGGAATCTCACCCACATCAGGTTTTGAGTTAATCTTTGCTTAATTGTATCTCAATTCTGCCAAAAGCTGTGCACTTAACCAAAGTACCAAACTTTACAATAAAAGATTTAATCTTTTAAGAATGTCCATGTAAATAGTATATACTTTCAGCAAAATTGTTACAAGTATTTGGAACCAAATACTTTTTAATTAATGAATCAAATGTTGTATGAAATAATAATAATAATAACAAACACAAAAGATAACAATTGTGCCCCCCATAGGGCGTAGAGATGGATGAGCCTAAGACTATGTCTGGCTCGAAGCCTTATTCAGATAGGTGGATAGATATATATCGTAGACAAACAAAAGAGAACAATTGTAGAGATCGTTAGCATTTTAACTTTATATTTTATACAATTATCATATCAAATCATATCATTTCATTTTATCTTATGTTTTGAGCAAATTTAAAGAATGAAATATAACTCAGATGACGATATGATATTGTTTTAGTGGTAAACCCCTCACACCTGCACCACGAGGTTATAAGATGAGTTCCTCTCCCTACTAAAAAACCCGAATTTATGTAATAATAAATACTTTAAAATATATATATAATAATAATAATAATAATCATATATACTCATGTCTATCTATTTTTTTATTTTTAAAAATTATATAAATGACGAATTTTGCAAGTATGTAACACAGCTCTCAACGATGGCCATATCAACACTTCAAAAGCTCTCCTCTCAAATCCACCGTCTTCCTTCCCTCTCTCTCCACCACTCTAAATCCCTAATCTCCCGCTCTTCCGCCACATCCACCGCCTCATCCGCCTCCGCCAAGGTCTCCGACAGGATCGTCAAGCTCTCCGCGATCGACATCGACGGCAGGAAGCGCGAGATCGTCGGCCTGTCAGGACATACACTACTCAAGGCCCTCACAAACAGCGGCCTCATCGAACCGGCCTCCCACCGCCTAGAGGAAATCGACGCCTGCTCCACCGAATGCGAGGTCTACATCGCCGAGGAGTGGTTCGAAAGGCTGCCGCCGAGATCGTACGACGAGGAGTACTTGCTCAAGAAGTACTCGCGCGGTCGGGTGTTGAACAAGCACTCTAGGCTCGGCTGCCAGGTGGTGCTCACTCGTGATCTCGAAGGTATGGTCGTGGCTGTCCCCGAGCCCAAACCATGGGACATCCCATAAATTTAAAAAAAAAATGTAGGGCAAAAGATTGCATTTTGTGTTTTTATTGGAAAAAATCAATAATTGTGAACTAAAATTCGGTGCTTGAACACAGCTTCATTTGTTGTTTCTGGTTTTAATGTTGCTGGCTGAGATTGCCTTTCAATTTCAATTTTACGATTTGAACATTTTGGAAGTTAAACTATGCTCTCTTGATTTACATTAATGCTGTTCCAATCAGGCATGACGAGTATATGCTAATATAATTTGGATAGACAAGTTATTTGATTGAATGTGGATCCTTAATTTATCTGAAATCCATATTGTCTATGCATTTAGTGGCCAGTGAATGCGAAAATACTTCAATAATCTTGTGGATATATGTATACATCCCTATTGTTACACAAAGGTTGATGCTTTAAGTTACTGAGTACCGACTTAAATGCTACATTGCATTTGGTTTTAGCAACTAGTAAACCTTCCCCTACTACAGGAATATAGTGCCATTTGAAAGAATTCTCCAAGTTCATCCAAATTTTGTGTATTAATATGTTATTTTTCGGTAATGTAAGCATAGGCTTTCGAGAGCCAATTTGAGTGTATAATGTCTTAGGCAGAACAATATTGTCCTATTAGTTCAAGCAGTAACTGAGGGGTTATTTTGATTGAAGGTTTGTATAAGTTGATATATTTCCTCTCATAGATTAGATTACATTATGCTTTTTGTTTAGTATTCTGGCCGCTCTGAAACTCAAGTCCTGCCTGCTTCTCCAACTGAATTGATAAAGAAATGCACATTGGTTAGCTAGGATACATAATCCTTTCTAGGTTCAAGCTATATACTCCATTATTTAGTCAAAATTTCGTATGAAACATGGATATATGTAAAAGTGTTCCTCAATAAAGCATAGTGGCTACCCCAAGTAGCATGGAAGGTAGAAGGCTTTGTTTAAGACTTTAGAACAGATTACCAATTAGATAATGGCTTGTAGAAGTTTGAAGATTATTCTTTTTACCTACGAGTATTTGTTGTGGCATTGTTGCCTATGGAGTTTGAAGGTTTTTTATTTTTATTATTTATATTTATTTTCTTGCAACTCTTTCTCAATTCTCATTGTCCTAGCATTTGTTAGGATCAAAGAGTGAAGTTTTTTCAAATATCTGCTCATGTTATAGTATTTAGGTAGTTATTCTCACAGGACAGATGATTTTAATTTTGGTATTTGAAGTTGCTTCATATTTCTTTCAAAAATGTAGTATAACTAATAAGTTTTGTGGAAGCTTGGTCAATGATTTAATTTAGAGTAAACACCGAACAACCCAGCGAAATTAGCCCAAAAATCAACCTAATGTGATGTGATAAGTGACACAAAATCACTTTGTTCATTTGGGTTGATTTTTAGATAATATGTTGGATTGTCTAGCATTAATCTTTAATCTACATGATAGAAGAATTTCATGTGATCTGTGATGTTATTGAGATATGCCTTGAATGGTAAAGAGATGCCTTCAATGGTTATTTTCTTACACCGGTAGCAATCGATCATTTTTAACTTTAACAACCTTAAATGGTTTTGATTTAATGCAACCTATCATCCATGATAGAGATTTGCAAATTGCAATGATGAAGATTTAGATAAGCATTCTATTCAATTATATAAAGTTGTTATGTAGGCTCAAGTTAGAAGCTTGAAACTATGCTATGTTGCCATTAGTGAGAGTATATTGTTCAAGTGGTTGATTCTCGATTTCTCTTATATAAATTCATGATTCCAACTTATTAGATCCTCAAATTATCATTCCATTCCAACTTGTAGCATCATCAAATGATCATTGTTTACCATTCCAATCCAATCTGCGGAGTCCAACCATATCCAAAAATTGAACTAAAAACTCAAATCAATACTCCATGTCCAAGCATGGTTTCTATTACCTCAACCTCAGCTTCAACAAACATTCTTTTCAATCTCTTCAAAGTTCAAACTAAAACTCAGCAAAAAACACTTGCACTAATCTGGTTGATTTTTAAAAAAATGTAATCCAAGCCATGTGCCCTTTACGATCACAACTACGTAAATAGAAGATGGTACGGGCGAGTTAGCTGGAAATCGATTTAGCAAACGAAGAAATTGCCTCAAAACATTCGTTTTTTCAAAAAGAAAAAAACGATTTTGGGACAGAGTGCGTTTGCTTCTCTCTAAAAGAGAACCGACTTTGAAAGAATTTTTTTTTTTTTTAAAAAGGGGAAGAAATGTGGCAGTATATAAGGGCCTGAAGAATCATGTGGAGAATCAGATTCAGGCGAGTGATACTGACGACTTTTATCTCGCAAGTTTGAATTCATTTAATTGGCTGAATCGTTTTTTGTTTCGATCCAGTCAAGAAGCTGAACTTGCTTACACTCTTCGTCCAACTTTTATATCAATTTCATATTTTTCAAAAACCAAAGAAAAAAAAAAAAAAAACAGAGAAGTGAGAAATAGCAGAGCCGAACTGGAGGTTGAAGACGGAGACTGAAAGTTAATGGTAAGGTTTCGTGTGTGAGTATTTATAGAGGCAAGTAAGACCTAGGGTTAGGGTTTTAAAGAAGTGGGCTTTTTTGGGCCACTTTTCCCGAACTTGAAATGTGAATAGAAGCCCATATAGAGGCCCAGATATTAAATATTTGTCAAAAAAATTAATTTCCACGTGTCATGCATTCATGCTGCCAGTTTTCTGAACTTGGACAGTCCAAAACTACTATATAACTTCTATATAGTTTTTTTTTTTTTTTTTTAAAAGAGAAACATCTATATAGTTAATGATTGTTAAAAGGGAGTTTTTTTTTTTTTTTTTTGGTAGTTTATAATTTTTATTTTATTTTTCAAACCTTCAATGTTTGTTGATTATTGCATACACATCTAATAACTAATAATTAGTTTGTACCTAAACAAATTCTCTATAGTAGCATGACCTAATTGACAAACTCTTCTAAGTTCTAACTAGAACACACCAAATTTAGAAACAAAACCAACCCCTAATGCTATCTATCGTATACATTTCATCCACACAATCTCAATACACGCCATGTGGTTAAGTGATTAAACACGAATTATTGGTTGAAATAATAAACCGAATAAACTCTAAAGAGTTGTTAAATGACGGTTTTTAATTGAGTGTTGGAAAGCGGTTTACTCGTGGTACATGTAAGTTACTCCCTATTTTAAGGCATCCCACAACATGAAACCCTTAATTTTTTGTTTAAATGGAACAAATTTTAATCAAACACCCACCACAAAATTTCCATTTGTTAAACTTTTCAACCAACCGTTTTTTGCTCTCACCTTCAAAATCCCCACCTCCCTCTCAACCTTCTCTTTATCATCTCGTTTTCATACATGTAGCCAACCTGTTTCTGTAAATTCCTCACTGAACTTATTCTTCGAAATCGCACCTCAACTTTTGAATTTCATTCTTGGGTTTGTTTTCGTTTTCGTTTACGTTCAAGTATTTGTTGGGTCATGGATCCAGCCGAGCTTCGTCGGGTTTTTCAAATGTTCGACAGGAACGGAGACGGGAAGATCACGAAGAAGGAGCTCAGTGACTCGTTAGAGAACCTCGGGATATACATTCCGGACGATGACATGGTCCAGATGATCGAAAAGATCGACGTGAACGGTGATGGCTACGTGGACATAGACGAGTTCGGTGCCTTGTACCAGACGATAATGGACGAGAGAGACGAGGACGAGGACATGAAGGAAGCGTTCAACGTGTTCGACCAAAACGGAGACGGGTTCATCACTGTCGACGAGTTGAGATCGGTGTTGTCTTCTCTGGGGCTGAAACAAGGAAGGACCATAGAAGACTGCAAGAGAATGATCAAGAAAGTGGACGTGGATGGTGATGGGATGGTCAACTTCAAAGAATTCAAGCAGATGATGAAAGGTGGTGGCTTTGCTGCTTTGAGTTGATAATAATTATATGCACATAGATAGGAAGTTTCTCTCGTTTCGAAGGTAACGTCCGCACGAAAAAAAATTCAGGACGGAAGAATTTGTATGGTTATAAATTCATTAAAGAATCGAACTTTTCACTTGAATTCGTTGTTTTGGAAAAAAATTTCATACGCATCGTCTGCACTAGAGAATTTTCATACATAGATAATAGAATTTATAATTTGCCATGGAGCCTCATTTAGAGCACCTCTTGTTATGATCGATTTCATTTAGAATAAAAAAAGAAAATATATAGAATATATGTCCATTTTGTGGGTTCATGAGAATTCATGTTTTATTTTCTCTCAACTTATTTGTTTGTGATTCTTTTATCCTTCAATGAATTTTTTATTGCCAAATTGAATGAATGTACTCTACTACCGAGTCACATTATACGATTTTTTATAAATTGTTTAGTGTTAATAAGTTTTATACTTGGGGTTACCATCATTTACCTATTTTTATTGGAAAGTTTGATGAAAGTAATCAATTTTTGGATCAAAACACTTGAATTATTACCTTGTGACCCCCTTTTTTTTTCTAAGAAGAAAAATCACATGTTCAATCTTTTAATATCTTTTATATATGATTCCATGGAATCATATATAAGCAAATTATTTCTTAGAGTAATTAAAATAGGGCTAATTTTTAATTTTTTTTTAATAAAAAAAATAGTTTTAGATCATAAATTAAATACGAATTTTTCCATATTTGGATCAAATTAGTAGTCTAGTGAAAACAGATCATAAAAGTGATTAAAAATAATAATAAAAAAAAAATCGGGCTAAACTGGTAATATATATATTTATATATCGTCTCTTTCTCGATAACCAGACTAACCAGTCCCTCTTTAATTGAAAGTTTCACAAAAACAACAGTCGCAGAGACAATAAAATGGTGGGGAGGCTTATTGGCTCTTCAGCTTCAATGCTTCTCCGTAAATCACATGCCTTGAAGATTATCCTCTCCAATTCCTCCATTTTCACGTCCTCTCTTTACAGAATCAGGTACTTCTCTTTCTATCTCTCTTTCTCTGCATTTCGTCCACTGATTTTTTTTTTTTATGGTGTTTATCATTTTCTGCGGTTACTTGTTTCAAGTTTCGAGTTCGTTTTCGAGTCAATTTATTTAACTTTTTTCTTTTCAAGTCTAGCTCACGGTGCTGTAGTTTGGGTGATGTTATGTACAAGGCTTTTGTTGAGGGATCGCCATTTTTGGGTCATCCAACAAGATTCACTTTTGAAGGGCGTTTGTGGGTCCATTCAGCTCCGTTTTCGACCGCTGTTGCGGAGGGACTGAACAACCCTTCCGAGAAAGGAACTGGTGTTGATGGTGATGGTAATGCTAAATTGAAGAGGAAGAAGCTCAAGGGGAAACGAGCCGTCGTTAGATGGTTGAAACATTTTAGATGGAAGAAGAAGAAAGACTACGAAAGGATGACCACGGAAGAGAAGATTTTGTACAAATTGAATAAGGTTAGGCCTCCCAATTGATTTCAAATTTGTGCATATTTAGAGAAATTAAACATATTTGATCTTAATTGACTTTGGAGTTGCATCAATCAGAGAGGATTATGTAGTTTAGACATTGATTAATGATGCGTTTTCTATTGTTAAATGTTCTTATCAGTCAAGCTTTACTTTTCTAGGCCCGAAATCAAACATGTTTGATCTTAATTGACTTTGGAGTTGCATCAATCAGTATAGTTTAGACATTGATTAATGATGCGTTTTCTATTGTTAAATGCTCTTATTGGTCAAGCTTTACTTTTTCTAGGCTCGAAAGAAAGAGGAAAGGATTGTTGAAGCATTGAAAAAGATTGAACCTAAGGAGACTTCAGAAACCACCCATGACCCTGAGATATTGACCCCGGAAGAGCACTTCTTCTTTTTGAAGATGGGCTTCAAGTCCAAGAATTACGTTCCAGTTGGAAGGCGGGGATTATACCAGGGTGTGATTCTGAATATGCACCTGCATTGGAAGAAACATCAGACACTGAAGGTGGTGGTTAAGACGTTCTCACCGGAGGAGGTTAAGGAGATGGCTTCCGAGCTGGCAAGATTGAGTGGAGGAATTGTTCTTGATATTCATGAAGAAAATACGATAATTATGTACCGAGGAAAGAATTATACTCAACCACCAACAGAGATAATGTCTCCTAGGGTCACCCTCCCTAGAAAGAAGGTTTTTTTCTTTCTTCTTGTTTGTCTTAACGTGCTTTCTATTGTCATTTATCATCTGTGAATGGAATAGTATTCGAATACACTAAATTTTCTTATGCAGTAATATTTTTTTGGCTGATTATAATCATCCTGATAAAAAACCAAGGCCATGTTGTTTCTCACTGCATTTCAATCGTGTATGAATGGTTATTTCTCTGTTCAAAAACTATGCTCTTTGGAGAAACAAACTCGTCATGTCACTCGAATGCAGTAACT
Organism: Acer yangbiense; assembly: GCA_008009225.1. Classification (NCBI taxonomy): domain Eukaryota; kingdom Viridiplantae; phylum Streptophyta; class Magnoliopsida; order Sapindales; family Sapindaceae; genus Acer; species Acer yangbiense. Next base: position 43,945,856 of record CM017769.1, on the reverse strand, counting down.
TAAAACATTTTTGTTGGACAAAAACACACAATGTGCAAACACATACTAGAACACATTATATTCGAATCTCTTTTGTTCAGTGAAATTATTCTAATGCTAAGTTTAAAGCATATTCATTTATCCAATTCTTGAAAATTTCCTATATGGTATTGACATTCCCTTCTTTTTCACTCTCTTTAACAGGCTTTGGATAAATCAAAATATAGGGATGAACTTCGTGCTGTTAGAAGATATATTCCAAGACTTGAGCAAGAACTTGAGTTGCTTCGTGCACAGGCTGAAAGAAGAGTTGAAAATAGAACCGATGCCATAGAAGGTACACAAAACATAGATGCCATAGAAGGTATCCAAAACGCTGAAATAAATAATGTTGAGTCTGGAGGCATTTCAAGCATGAAGGAATGGTCTGAAAATGATCCTACAACAGATTCGTTTATGGGATCAGATTCTGAAGATTTATCAGATATTTTCGAGACCGATTCTGACTCAGAAATTGATGAGAAGGCAGAACGACCTCTTTATTTGGATCAGTTTGAAAAGTTTCCAACAGAACATAATGAAGAACCTGAAGATTTTAAGGAGCACCTGCGTCAAATATCTGTGGACTCTAGAAACTCCAAATCATTAGGGAAAGACGAGGACACACCGAACTTTGATGAAGTTGATAAGTTATTTTTGCGTGCTGCTACGCTCTTAAAGAAACAAAGGAGATAATAAATTTATAAAATTTATACTTGTAATAACAAATGCAGCTTTGTGTACATGGTCGTACTTCCTTGTTGAAGGTAATATTTGGTGACAAGGCTAATTGATTTGGTACATTGCAAAGCTGAGCAATTTTTTATGAGCATTTCATATTTATTCTTTCAGTGCAGATTATGTATCTGTGTACGTATCAGGGAGATCATTTCTTCCACTATTTTCAGGCGGGAAGATCTTCTGAACATATTTTCGAAACAAGAAAGGGTAGCTAAAGGCATTTTTTGCCATAGCTTTTGATTATTTCTACTCTTTAAATTCATGTAGGACATCAAAATGACTTCTCTGAGAATGGAATAATGAACTAAAATAACCATGTTTTATTTCTATTGCACATGTAATGCTGTTCCCATTACAATGGGATACAATCAAACAATTTGACATGAGAATTCAAGTGTGCATAATGAATTATCAACTTAGTGAAACCTGAATCAACTGAATTCGAAAAAGCGATAAAGAGAAATGTACAGTTTTCTAAACCTACCAACTCCTAGCAAAAACAACTAAACATATCCACCGTCTGAATCCTCGAGTTGTTGCTCATCTTCAAGTTCTCTTATATTCTTGACTATATCTTGGACTCTATCTGACAAGTGATCGGTATGTTCCTCAACAAAATTCAATACCATTCGCAATTGTTCCTGGTATGCTGCACATTGACGTTTACTTCGTTGTCTCTCATTGTTGAGCTCCATTGTCAATTCTCGTATTCTCTGATCCTTTTCATCCTGTAGTAACACAAAATCAATATAGAAGACATATCAGGTGAAATCAACCAAAATGATCCTGGAGGAGGGTGGGGAACATACAATCAAAGTGATTGATATTTCTGGTCCTACGGATAATGAATACAAGCTTGAAAAAAAGGGGAAATTATAAATCATCCATTGATGATTTATTGTCATATCTTGTGGTTCCACAAAAAATTAAGACATCCAACAACATGTGTAACCCTATTGATGTGCTCAAGAGCGAATGGCGAACTATAGACAAGCCTAGATTTCAAGCCCGTTAAACAACCATACCAAGCTTTGATCTTTGGACTTAGATCATAAAAACCTAGTACTGGTTCAAGATGTGGATCTTTAACTGGTAAGAAATGCATAACACAAAAAACACAAAAAACACAACTCTATGGAGACATTTACTATTTGACTAAACCTTATAAGTAATAATGTTCTCGGCCCCTGTTTAAATACCATCTATTCTCATAACAAGGACTGCAAAACTGCAGACATGTAGGTAGCATAACTATAGACAATGGAGCAGTTAAAACAGAGAGATGACTTACTTCGCTGACCAAATTTTTAGTAGATCCTCGCCAAGGCACTTTACTAGGAGACATCAATTCATGATTGTGTTCTTTTATAAATTTGGTGACAACCCACTTGTCTCCATCTCTTAAAGCTAGCCTTAACATTGCAGAACAGCCTTCTCGGGTAACAGGAGGTGGAGGAAGAACTCTGTCTTTCCTGTATATGTATTTCTTCTCACGAAAACCTTCTTTTGAACAAACAAAATCTTGACCAATAACCATATTATTTATTCGTGAGCGTCGGTTATGATGGATACGTACAGTAAACCCTGTCCGCCTGCCATAAGCAGCATAAAATTCACGAGCATCATCTCTGGACTTGAACTCCATACTAATGTATGGTTCTGCAGCATCATCCCCTATTTCGGGTAAACCTTCGAAAGACCCTTCTAAGATCTTGTCAACCTCACTTGTACATAAATCAATATCTTTTGAAAGGTCGTCATCAGTAAACTCATGCTCATCATATCCCGCAACTTGCAAATACCTTATGCTTTCATCTGAATCAATGGTTTGGGTAGATGTACTCTCCATTATATGCTCATAAATCAAATATTAGACAAGCTATTCATCTATCACAAGGCTGCAAGCAGGAACAAAAAATAAATTTCCATCTACTCACAAAACTAAATTAAAAGATGATAAAACCACATACACTGGAAAGTTGAAAAATTTACATAAAAAAAATGCTTGTGAAGCTAAAATAGTTAGCAATTAACAAGCCACAATGAACAATATCAACCGCATTTACCATTTTCTGCTACTAATTTTTTTTTTTATAAAAAAAATAGTAAAAATGTATACAATTCTCATACCCTTCTCAAGCTCGTGTTTTTCAAGCTACAATGAATACATAAATTTATACTTTTCAAGTTAACAAAAACAACAACTAAATGTACAATATAGAGAATCTTTAAGCAGAGTTACTATCAATTCATGACACTCAAAAAAGTTTAAAACTTTCTTCAATTTTGCCTCGTTTCCAGGAAACCAACCAGAGAATTACTAAACAAAAGGGGAAAAAAGTGAAGTAAAGATCAAGTTTTGATGAACTTACTGGTAAGGGCAGTAGAAACCCTAGGATTGGAGAGGCGTCAAGTGTGGCACATGATGGAGGGGAGATGTATCCGATCACATCTTCTTTTATTTTCATTGGGCTTTTTTCTGGCCCAACTCCTGCCTGGGGCCCCACCTCGTTCCTGATTTCAAACGACTGTCGTTTTAACCTTTACTTATTTTGAGCCTCCTCAATCAAACAAGCAAGCAAGGCTTGTTTTCTATACAAAATTTTGTACCAGTTATTTAGCCTTTACATGATTAATGCAACAACATGGAAAAGTATATTCTTTTGTATGCTGTTTTGATTAGAAGGTTCATATAGTGCGGTGAAAGACTTTCATTCCAACCTGATAATGTACCAGATTTGAGTCGTCACAACCGCAAGTAGTATATCAAAAAATATGTATCATTACTACATATAAAAATAGTAAAAGAGAGGAGTGAATGGATCATGAAGCTTCAATTTTTTCTAATGAAACAACTTAAGATTGGTTACATAATATTATGTATCAACTATCTTGATCAGAAAAACTGATTTTAATAAGCAGTGTACATGACCAGAACTAGGAGCTCTCTCATAAACCCCCATGTAGATTATTGAACAGATCATACACATAAATTACACTTCAACGCTAAGACTATCTACAGCGGGGTTTTATTTGCATTTCGGATTCAACTTTCCGGATATTCTCAACGATAACTTGGATTTTTGAAGACAGTTCTTCAGTTTGCTCCTCGACGTTATTCATAAAGCTGAATAACTTTTCTCGGTAAGATGTACATAATTTCTCTTGATGCTCCAACTCCATTGTAAGCTCTTCAATCTTCTTATCTTTATCTCCCTACAAAGATCAACAAACAAATACAATGTAAGGAAATAGTCTTCAAATAGTATATGTGCCCAGCAGAAGGCAAGTTGCTGGACTCGTCTTCCCCATTGTACAATAGCACCCTAACTTCTCACATAATCCTATTTTTATAGAACTTTTCTAATGAACGTTATGTAATCCACTTTAAAAGAATTCAAACATCAAAGAATTTATCCTCTTATCAAGAGAACCTACAAGCTGTTTACATTGAAGATGAACCAATGATAAATTTAAGTAAATCAGTCGATGATGCAAGTAATTACAAAAGTCTAGCATTGTTAACAGGCATCTAGTACAAAGAAATCATAGCTATAAACACTATCACGGTCATCGGTTTTTAGTTAAAAAGTAATTTTAGAAGCGAGCTTCAATGCCAAACTTTTAGTTGGGTTCAACTAAACTCTCTACATTCATATGCATAAAGAGTGGGCAGAAACAATGTCTCAAGAAACTCATAAACTTAATCTAACATGTAGCGACCAAGATTCAAGACACTCAAAACTTTAAACATAAAGATTGAAAAAGTAGAAACTCACCACTGTACTATATCCATTGTCAGTGATAACTAGAGCATGGTTATGATCCTTTTCGAATCTTGTAACGACCCATTTTCCAGACTTTTCCATCTTAACCAAGATTGTTGCCTTGCAACCTTCTCGTGCACTAGGTCTTGGCTTCTTGTCAGGTCCAAAGGATCCCTTATGATTAGGAGAGAAACCCTGCTTATTACATCCAAGTCGACGAGCAAGTGTCCTCCCATCAATCCCAGAACGACGACGTTGCATAATACGCACAACAAATCCTACCCGTCTTGCATACCCTATATAAAATTTCCTGGCGTCTTCTTCAGAATCAAATTCCATACCAACATATGGTTCTATAACTTCTCCTTCTTCATCAGATTCACCTGATTTTTCTATAACAGAGCTGTCTGTTGCTGCAACTTCCTCGTCCAGTTCCACTGTCGCACAAAATGATTAGATATTAACTTTTAAAACTCATAAAATATAACGGGAACAACTTAAACCACATGATAATCCAAAAAAGGACATACAACAATGATGCTTCAACTATGGATTGACATACATACACAAGAAGAGGGTTGAATAGACCGATTGTTGCAAACAAAAGCCACACAATGGAGAAACGTATTTGTGGAAGACAGTGAAAGGAACAATGTTGCATGGATATGAAGATGCAGAAACAGATTTGTTCCCACATCAATCCCAAAAGTAAAATCTTATAAACAGAATATGAACAAGGTGGAACACAGCAATTAAAACCAGTAAACCACACATATTGACAGAGTAGCAACACAAAAAATCAACACTGAAACCTAAGCAAGTGAAGTTCTAATCTCCCTCGTACACCATTTTTGATTGACTAGAATAAGATCAATACCTTGTCTACAAAAGACATTCCGAAAATCAAGACAATCCATAACCAGAGTCACTAAAATAGCAACACCCATTTGCAGAATATCTCATGTATATTCAACAAGCAATTGCACAAGCTAATCCCAAAAAAATCCACTACTAAAAGACCACTAATCATTGGGATCTTATAGAATTAGTGATCTTATAGTCATGAAAATCTATGACTTTAATCCCCAACAAACCAGAACATGCATACACTTGCAATAACAATTAAACATCCAATTTTTCACAGAACAAAATCTCACATTAATTCAGATATCATCAAACATGCTCCTCATTTCCATGTAGTGAAGGTTGAAAAACATGTTAAATTCCAATTACTACATTTCCCATCAAAACCAACCACAACTGAAGAAAAATGAACACATAATACAAAACAAAAAACTTTCCATAAAGCACCTATTTTCACAGGAAACAAAAAACACAAAAGAGGGAAAAAAAATAATTCATAAGAACACTCGCAGAGCTGTTAACATAGAATAGAAGGAGCTAATTATGAAACGAAATAACAATAATAATAGCAATAAAAAGTTGATCTTGACATGTAAACAGGTAAACATGTAAAACTCACTGAATCAGAATCTGGGTGACATTCAGAAGCTGAGAAACGAAACCGAAATCTGGTGGTTTTCTGCGCGAATACAAGTATACAACACAGAAGGGTCAAAGTGAAATGACAAGTTTCTTCACCACACTTGTTATCTGTGTGTCTTGCGTGTATATACTCGGACTCAACTGTTCTGGTCTTAGTTATGTTTTATGCTTATCATAAAGACACAAACACAATAAAATATTATTAATATCATCAAATAATTTAGTATTTAAGTTTGACTGAGAATAAGAAAGAGTCCATATGCTGAACTGGCAATACTTTATTGGTGTAACGTAGAGGGCACACCTGGTCCTTCAAGTAGATAATCTTTTCGCATCCCAGACTCTATTCACTTCCCAGTTTTCTTTCTCTCCCTCTCTCTCACTCGCTCTCTCACGAAATAAAACCTTTTGAAACCAAAAAACAAAACACTCTGTTCGTCTCGAAGTGGGTTTGGACTTTGGATCTATACCAATCAAGTGAGTGAATTTATAGTTTCAAGTTTCAGTCTTTTGAATTTCGTTTTATGGGTTAATAATTTTGTAAATATTAGTTTTTTTATGTGCATTTAATCAAAAGAATGAACTGAGCTTGAGATGATACTTTAGGAAACAATACAAAATCTCATGATTAGGCTGATTTTTTTGTGTTGGTTTGCACGTGGGATGCTGGATATTTTATTGAATTTGAGGTTTGTTTTTTTCATGATTATGTTTCTTTTGGTTTGCTGAGAACTTTTTTTGAACATGTCGAGAAAATTTATATATGGGTTTTCTCTTTCAATAATGTGATCAGTTTTGTTTTTTCTTCAAGTTTTTAGTTTTTCGTTGATTAAATGGAGTACCGGGTTCTTTTTAGTTGAACCAAAACTGAGAAATATTGATTACCATTTCATGGATTATGTGCATACTGAGATGTTTTTGTTCAAGAACATGATGTGAGAGAAACAAATTCATCTTGTTTGTTGAATTGGTTTAAAAAAAAATAGTTTTGTTAAGTTTTGATTTTCGGAAAAGTTGGAGCTGTGGGAATGTGTTTTATTATGTATATACTTGGTTGAATCTTATCTTGGCATTGTTTTCTGGCAGTGGATGAAAGCTTATCTCCAGACCAGAATGAGGACATGATAGAGAATTCTGACGGGAAAGAGATGGTTACAAGTGAAGGAAGTTCAGATATGGAACCATGTGTAGGTATGGAGTTTGAATCCGAGGAGGCTGCAAAGGTGTTTTATGATGCCTATGCTACACATTTGGGATTCATTATGCGGGTTGATGCATTCCGCAGATCAATGCGTGATGGGAAGGTTGTTTGGCGTCGTCTTGTGTGTAATAAAGAAGGTTTCCGTAAGTTGAGGCCCAGAAGAAGTGAGAATAGGAAGCCCCGAGCAGTCACCAGAGAAGGTTGTAAGGCAATGATAGTGGTGAAGAAAGAGAAAACAGGAAAATGGGTTGTAACAAGATTTGTCAAGGACCATAACCACTCATTGGTAGCTATACCTGCTAATGGTCGTCGGAGTGTGATACTGTCTCAAACCCCGGTGAGTGGTCAGATGAGTATTTTTTGTGTATCTCTATGCTTGAATTTGCATTTGTTAGGAGATCTTTATCATTTAGACGCATCATATGGTTAAGTTAACGTGTTTTATCTTTATTATATCATCATTATGTTTTTTTTGTATATGTAACTGTGGATGGTTTTTAGTTTTTATTCATTGGAAAGCCAATTCTTCTACGGTGCTATATAGTCTGATCTTCTATCTAAAATGGGTAGTTTTTAATGATCTTTCGGGGTAGAATTATAGTAATTTTCATGTGTGAAGATTATACTGAAGTCATGCCATTCAACTCAATATTCCTATCTTTTCCCTTGAGACATTGAGCAGTCAGCTTTTATCTTTTTGTGCCTGCCCTTGACATTTAAGCTTTACATTGAAATCAAAGATTCCCAAGGCAGTAACTGTGTGGTTTAGTTACCATATCCACAGCTGTTATTTGTTGGATTTGGTATATAATCCAGTAGAAGCCCTATTAGGCATTCCATTCTGTCTATTAGCAAATTATGTGTCTTAATTTGATGTTTCCTTAAGGCTCTTCTATGCATCAGACTCTAAAATGATCCTACTAAGCATCTTTGTCAAACTTCTTAAGGGTTGAAACAGGATTTTTCTTATCGAAGTTAAGTCTGAATATCTGCAATCCGTTGTATTGTTTAAGAAAAACAAGCCAGTTATCTAAAGAAGTTTTCTACATTGAAGTTATAGTTCAAAGATGTGCAATCTAAACATAGCAAAAGTTATGTTGTTAATCAAGTGTGCTGGTTTGGAGAAGATTTTATTGATGGTTTGGTAAACCATCTGTACCATATCCTTAATACACCATGACTCACAAGCAGGATCACATTTTGCAGCTGCGTTGTTTATTTGCATCTGTGTCATTGTAACTTTGGCATCCAAGTTGTGCATTTTTTTTTTTTTAGTAGACCATTTTTCAAAGAATGAGAACGGTCACCTAAATTATCTTGATCATTTCATAATCTAAGCTTATGTTGAATGTGCATCATCAAAGGTATAAACTTTTTTTCTGTTTTTTGAACATTATCCTATTGTTATCAATAAAATTGACCATGCTTCTTCTTTTGCATTTTCTCTTTGGGAAATTCTTTGTTCACAGGACGAGAAAGATGTAAAGATTCGAGAATTGACAGCAGAACTACAGAGGGAGCGAAAGCGATCTGCAGTATATCAAGATCAACTTGAAATGGTCTTGAAAGACATGGAGGATCATTCCCATCACTTGTCAAGGAACATTGACGACATAGTTCAAAGTGTGAAGGACATTGAAACCAAACGAGTAGCCATTTCCCACTGCTAATAAATACCCTAGTAGAGATGATTGTTAATGTCCATGTTCATATCCTCCAGTTTAGTGTCTAGACTGTGAATTGTGACTCAACTGGTGTTCTTTTGTTTTGTTTTCTTCTTTGGAGAGAAGTGTTTGAACTTGTTGATCAAGCCGAATTGCCTTGTAAGAAAACAGAAAAAGCAAAGAGATATTCCAGTGTTCCTGCTTGGAATCTATATGTTATTCTACCTTAATCTGATTTGTTTATACCGATTTAATTCATAAATTACGATAAATAGATGGTTATGGTGTATCCTAGATGTCCAAAATTTCTAAATTCCATGCAATGCAAACCACATGTTACTAAGCCAAACATCGAAGTAAAAATTAAGCTAAAATAATTTCCATCGG